>JAJOOE010007723.1:0-43015 GCA_036250405.1 Solanum raphanifolium | reverse complement strand
TGCCCCCAATATATTTTGGTGGGGGACCAAATTCTATTCCCCCCCCCCCCCCCCATGATACCATCTTAGAGTTATCAGAGTAAAAGCCATCCTGAAAAAGCATGTAACAAAGACAAACACACATTTAAAGAATGTATAAGAGACTAACAGTACTAACACATTTCAAACACACATTTAGCCCTAACAGTAACAACGAATGTATCAGAGACTAACAGTACTAGCCCCATCACTAACAAAACAAAAGCACTAATAGTAGCAGTCGATAATGTATAAATTGAAGTCTACAAATGTATAAGAGACAAATAATAAGATTCAAACTAAGTGGATAACATCAAACCCTAACCTAAAAAACAATCACTAATAGTCGCACTAAGTCGATAACACAAAACCCTAATCACTAACAGTCGCACTAAGTCGATAACACAACACCCTAACCCTAACAGTAACAACGAAAAACTATAATATCCTAACAATGGCAACTATAGGAGGTCGATTCCAACACTTTTACACTATAATAATCCCTAAAATCATAATAATCGAAAAAAGAGAAGATCTTTATCATATGATGTAGAGCCCTAACCTGTTAGACCTTCAATCTCCAAGAATCTTCACCAAGACACATCAACAACGAGATTATCAACAGCAACACGACGAGAAAACTTTTCTATTTCTTTAGATTTTAGGGAAAGTTGAGAAATAAGAAAAGAAAAGGAGAAACGACTTTCTTCAAAGAACAGGGTCGGGCCGGGTTGAATTCTATCATAGGGAGTGAGCACCACGCGCCACTACATAGACGAGGGAATGGGTCAAAATGGCCCATTTACAAAGATATGAAATAGTTATGTGGGGTGATAGGACACTTTGAAAGTTAAGGTATCTTTATGCAAATACGAGACAACTTTAATGATATCTTTATGTCTTTTCTCTTAATTAAAATGACAGGTTGGGCAGCAACTTCCCTAGTAATATGGATTTTAGTCAACGTACATTTCTTTTTAAAGATAATAAAGTGCGCTATAAATCAAAATGTTTACAAATCTGAATTTACTTTTATTAATTTATTATCTTAAGATTTGTTATCTCATTATTATAATATTATTTTTATTCAAGGGTAACCGACCAAGATAACTTGTTCCCAATAGATTTATATGAAACTATATAAATTAGAGTAAAAATTGCGTCTAAGTTCAGTCTGTCCATTGTTTCTTATTTGGTGACAAATTATGGCATGGACTTGACGTGTTGCTACTTAAAAAGATAAGATTCTATTTGCTACTAATATTGGAGTAACTTTTTCAATATTATATTTGAGAGTATTTTGAGGTACACAAAGTGAATAATACGTACGTAATCTCATTCTTATATAATTCATTAAAATGTCCACACTGTATTGGTTTATAAATTTGGATTTTAATTTTAAGTGTAGTAAATCGAATCGAATTTTAATTTGAATTGATTTTGTTTTTATTTGATTTTGAATTAATAATTTGCTTTATTTGATTTCGAATTTAGAAAAATAAAAATTGATAAATAAAAAAACCCGAACTATATTATTTTTATATATACACTTTAGTCCCTTTTTAGTTATATCTTTTATGTTTGGACATCTATAATTGGTAAGTATTACGTTGTACGTTTTACTTGTGATTTATATTAGATAGTAAATTATTGAGATAACCAAATAATCGAACCGAAAAGAATCAAGCCAAACTAAATTTATTTTGGTTCGGATTGAATTACACCTTTTCAAAATCAAAACCGTATAGTATAAAATCAAATCGAAAAAATCAAATGCACACCTGACACCCCATGTTAAAGTAAGGGGTATAGGTGGTCTAGCTATTTACTTAACGACGAAGGTATTCTTAATCTCAAAATCTAACAAAGAATTAATAATTCGTTTAGGTTTGGGTTTGAGAGTGTCAAACCGCCCAAACCCACATGAATGTATAAAATGACTACAGAAAAATGAAATGTTTGTATCATTGATGTCATACTCTTTATTAATTAAATTGATTTGGTGGTTGAAGCAATTTTCCGAGTAATATGACACACAAGTCATACATATTGTGTATGTCCTATTAGTATCACCGTACATACAATTGTATATATCATTGTATGTCGTCTGGTGTGTATGTCAGACGTATTTTAAGTATGTGTGTATGAAAACTAGAATATCTATATGTATGTATGTTTATAATTTTACAAATAATCTTTCTATAATCAATTATTAGGGGCATTAATTAATAGTGCTATTTAAGAAAATTTCCCTAAACAAATCTAGCATCAGCATTGAAATCGTCACTAACCACCCATTCACACAATGAAAGGGAAGATGCAAATTAAAAAAAGCTAATTTTCCA
The DNA here is from genome assembly GCA_036250405.1 of Solanum raphanifolium. Classification (NCBI taxonomy): domain Eukaryota; kingdom Viridiplantae; phylum Streptophyta; class Magnoliopsida; order Solanales; family Solanaceae; genus Solanum; species Solanum raphanifolium. The sequence continues at coordinate 40,652 of JAJOOE010007723.1, read as the reverse complement.
GGTAATTATGGATTTTTATTTAACGTAAATAATCTTTTTTAATTAAAAAGTGACTATCAGGATTTACTAATAAATCCAATTTGAAGTATTTGAAAAATCAAAATGTCGACATATTAATGCACGCGTATGAACTATATACTAGAAATACTAATATAAATGTCAAAGCAAAAAAAAAGAAAAGACTTTCTTCGCAATATTCACTTAATTTAAACAGATATGATTTATTACTAATTTACAAGTAATTCAAGATTAATGTTAAATTGACTTGACGTGTCGCCAGTTAAGCAAATATAATTCTTATTTGCTAAATTAAGGGATAGTAGTCATGGCTTTATACTATCTGCCAATATCATTTCTTGATTTAGAGATACTGAATTACTCCTTTCATTTCTTTTCTTTTATAAGACTTAAGAGTTCAAAATTTATAGTGAATTATTATTCCATTCATTAAATTACATATCTCTTTTGTGAAGGAAAAAACATTTCATTAACTTAATTATTTGGATCGTTGCTTCAATCAAATTCATCGATTCATCTTCACATGAACGTTTATCATGTCTTTACAACTTCGGACAGACGACTACAACTTCACCACCCGATCATGATCTTACCGGCACCTCCGTGGAGCTGTTGCTAGGCTCTCCAATTTCTAAATTTTAGTGTTGAAGCTATCTCAGTGGATCGTACTCAAAAGAAAGTCGTGAAGAAACTACATACAGTTATAAACTCATCTTTTTCTGAACCCTGTGCACCGAGCTGAACTTTTAAGATGAACTTTCTAGAAGTGGTCGTCCAGGTAGAAAACCGGGGTAACAGTGCTGTCTATCTGAAGGAGAGTTTCCTACATGCACTGCCAGGACGACGATACGGCCTTGTGATCCGAATTCCCTCGTTCAGCACAAAGGTTATCGCGGCGCATACCTTCTTTGGCCGCAATAAGTCCTTCGGGAGGCCCTCTACCGTAGAGGTTCATATAAACGGGAAATTTATTCAGCGCTTGACTCCACAGACGTTCGTACATTTCCCAAAGATCATCGTTGACGATGGTTTTACTTATGGAGAGGGATCAATCATCCATGTGATTCATCCCCAAAGACCTCTTGAGCTCTCTCGTCTAAGGTATGAAAAAAATAAAAAGTTTTATTGGTATATATCATAATAAAATCACATTTCTATTTTGAAATGGTAAAGGGTCAAATATATACCAGGGGTGGCTCTACAGCTCAAAGAAAAGGCAGTTGCCCTTAGTTTCTTGGCCTATTTTTTTCTTTGAATTTTTTTAAAATTAAATTAAAAACACTTAAGTTAGATTATTTCTATAGTATATATAATATAAAATAAAAGGTACTATCATTTTCATGTTGATAACTTAATTTATTCATCTTGTTTATGATTAGGGCCTTCAACTTTCTTGCGATGGGATTCAAAGAAAGAAAGGAAGTGTGGATTGTGAAGAAATAAGGACTCAGTCAGATGCATGGATACTGCAGGCTGCGGCTGAAAAATTAAACAACATTTTGTCGTTTCTGTGTATTGTTTCTTAATTATTGTTTATTGTTATGGAGGATGTGTGCGGTTCTTTTTAATTTCTTCATTTGTTTTACTCCTCGTGTACTTTTATTTTTAATAAGGGGATAACACACAAGTATCCCTACGTTATGACGAAATTCCAGAGACACGTCTTAATTAAACTAAGGTTCTATTACTCCCTAAACTTTTTTTTTTGTAATTTTGTACACCTTTTGTCTTACGTGGCACACTCTGTAACTCCATGCAATTGAGGCTCGTGAGAGATATTTGAATGCCACGTAAACCAAAAATGTGCACAAAAGTTTAAAAAAATGGGTTCAGTGGGGCAATAGGACGTTAGTTTAGTTAAGATGTGTCTCTGGAATTTCGGTCACAGTCTAGGGTGGTACTTATATCTTTTCCCTTTAATAAAATAAATAATAAAGAATACAGGTGGTTTTGTTTTGAATTTTTTATTGTCGGTAAGTCTTGGATTTTTACTTTTAAAGATACTATAGATTTTTTTTTTTTTTTTTTTGAATTTCTGATTGTTATAACTTTTGTATTTTATTTGGGATGGAATTAGTCATTATTGACTCTTGCAAGAATGAAAGTTGCTATTTATTCAACAACTTCCTGAAGGTGCAAAGAGACATTTCCTCATGGATAATAGACAGATCCCAATTATTAGATTGAAATTTGACAAAGCAAACGTTCATGTTAGTTAGGCAGTTAGGCTAATTGAATTAAAGTAGATTTTATGTTACTTACACGCTCTTCTAGAGTTGTTCTTAAAGTATCCTTTTGAAAAAAAATAAAAATTTGGACAAAAGGATACAAGTTTAATATTAGACCTACAATCAAAGAAAGTTTTCATTTCAAGATTTATGAAAACTATTCCCAACATCCTTTCTTCCTATTGAGAGTGTTGTTTTTGTGAAATTTAATTCTGATCGGGATAAATTTCACTCTCACTTTACATAGACAGAGACGGACTATAACAATATTAATATTTGTAATAGTCCAATTTATGATTATCAGGATTCTTATCCAAATAATAATAACACGGAGAATCTAGAAAATTTTAAATTGCAACTGCTTGATAAAAAGAATGAAAATCAAGACCTCATTCCCAACATGCCAATATTGGCACTAATAATACGTAAATATAACTCGTTGTTCAAACAACTATTTAGAGTTCTTAGAGCTCCTCGTAAGGCTTTTTTTTTATCACGATCCGAATATCTCAATAATTTATAACTAGCTAGCGGAAACTAAAAAAATAATACAAGGCAGAAAGTCGAAGCATATGCCCAACAAACTAGATCAAGGTATTTCCGCAATACCACTTGTAGAGGGTTGAGCTAACAACTTATTATCTGCTCACTATTAATACACACTTAAAGATGTATAATATATATATGTATATCAGTGTATAGACCCAGTATATCTATACTCTTTCCTCAAAACTCCTCTCAAACTTGGTATTGCAAAGAATGACAGAAAAACCAAGTTTGGACATAAGATATTCATATTATCTTATTTTTTTCGAGTTTTATATTAAAATTATTAGGGGAGCCAGTTTCATACCTAAACTATAACTCATTAGTTTAGAAACACATCTTAATGATGTGTGTAATGTATACTGTCTCTTTTATTTGACGTGTCTTCACTTAAGAAAATATGATTTTCATTTGATAACTTCAGGTAATGTTATTTGGATCCAGCTCCTCTCCATTTCTCTTCTCTCCATTTTTCCCAAGTTCCTACTTAGATGTATGACACTAATATTATTTAAATATCAATGGTGCATATTTTTAAATAATCAAATACCTTAATCATGATTAAAAGGATATATATTACCATTTAAATCTATCTAATTATTGTTATAAAAAAATCATCTCACAATTTTTTTGCACCACCGTTCAAATCATTTTCATTATCTATAGTTTTTCCATTCAAAAAAAAAAATGTTTCTTCATAGACTAAATTTCTGTTAATTTAAAATATATATTTAAATAAGCTACTTTACGAAGAAAAATATTATAAATCATAAAATAGAATTTTTAGCATTCAAATATTAAATAAAAAGTATTGAAAATTACTTTGCCATAAAATATCTAAGAAAACTAAAAGTTAGACAAACTTTTCCAAAAAATAGATATAATTTATTTATTTTTAAAAATGTATATATTTTTTATCGTGAATCAAGTTGTTAAACTATAGAAGAACTCTTTTTATATCGAAAGCTTAATGCTATTTAATTGAAGTAAATCCATTTTTTTCTCAAAAAATTGGAAAACGAATATTTTCTTACTAAAGTTGAGAATCTTAAATATCTTTTTTAATCATGGTTAATTAGTATATTTTTTTTATTAAGAAAACTAATTAATCTAGACCTTTAATAATTAAGTAACATAAGTGTCATACATTTAAGTAAGAACTTGGAAAAAATGGAAAGGAGCTTTCGCTAAGCATATATAATAAAATAGAGTGAAAAGGTCTACCCTGAAACCAGGGGTACTAACTAACAGGTAACAGCTGAGTCCTCTCCGAACAGCAGGAGATAGTTGCCCATCATAATCCATGTTATTTACTCCAATAACGGCATATGACGTATAATATCAAAATAAAATACAGTTGGCAGTAATTGGGACTGAATTACGCAAAGTTGTCTTGATTACATTTGTACAATTTTACTGTAAAATTTCATGTGAGGAATATTCCAATGATGTCATATATATGACTTCATTATCCTTCATATTTAATTAAATTTTCACGATTGCCTTATATATACTGTGCCCTGAAAATATATATTATTTCATTTCTTATACAAGGACACATCGTGGTTCCATTCATCTCCGGTCCGTTCAGCCTATTTCGTCTCAATTCATTATATTCAAGCTATTTCAAGTAAGTTGTTGTGTGGCAAAAAAGATTTTTATTAATTTTATATATTGTTGCTTCAATTAAAAGTTTATCTTGTACCAAAACTCATTCAATTAACCTCTCATGAAAAAAAAAAAAGGGACCTTTCCCTGCAACTTCAAACAGACAACTATGACTTCAACACCCTACCGGCACCACCGTGGAGTTGTTAATACTAGTCTCTCCAACCGATCGACATCTTGATCTTGAATTTCTAAATTGCTCAAAAAGTGTACTTCTATCTCAGTGGATCGTTTCAGTAATTAAGCTTAAGACTACATACAATAAATCCACCTTTTTCTGAATCCTATACTAGCAAAAGCTAAGTGCATCAAGCTGTATATATTTTCTAGACACAAGTTGTAATAAACATGATGAATCTTCTGGAGGTGATCGTTCAAGTAGAAAACGGGAGGGAAATCCCGTCTATCTGAAAGAGAGTTTCCTATATTTATGGACTGCCAGGACAATACGGCCTTGTGATCAGAGTAGACCCCTTCAGCACAAAGGTTATCGCGGCGAGTACATTCCTTGCCCGCAACAAATCCTTCGGGAGGCCCTCTACCGTAGAGGTCCATATAAATGGGAAATTAATTCAGCACATGACGCCACAGACCTGAGATTAATTGGAAAGGGGGACACTCCCAAAACTTAATTTGAGAAATAGCCTATCTTGTATGAATTCGATCATGCTTTATTTTGATCGAGTCCTTTTTTTCTCTTAAATCATTTTTATGGACGATGTGTATCTTTGTCTACTTTCCTCCGCTGCGTGTATTTTTATTTTTACTGATACTGATGATTTTATTTTAATTTCTGATTGTCATAAATCTTGTATTTTTATTTTTAAAAGATACTAGTAGTTTGTTTTGAACTTTAATTTTGATTGTAATAAATCTTGACATATCTCCATTTGGGATGAGGCTTCTCTCCATTTTCTAGTACCTACTTAGATGACAACCACATGTCATAATTAACAATCAATGGTTGAAATTTAATTACCTAAATTAAGATCTAATCATGATTAGAAATTTAGAATAACAACAATTTCTTTATTTACTTCTAATTTTTTTTATCAAACCCACTATTCTAACTAAAAAAAAAATAATCTCATCAATTTACTTCGAAAATTCGCTATTTTCCATTTGATTAACGAGCTCATCTTTTTAAAAAAAATATATATATTTTTGTCATGTAGTAATGTTAAGAAAATTAAAAAGAATATTTGCAAATTTTAAATTAAAAATAAACTGCATGATGTTAATTTATTTTTTTCCAAAGAATTTTAGAAACAGAATTTTCGTAACAAAAAAAAAGAAAAAAAAATCTGTTTTTTTAAAAGAGCTGGTAGTAAATAGGAACAGTGAGAAATTATAAATATATTTATGAATGATAATTTTTATCTATAATTATGAAATTGATATTGCTTTAGAGTAAATAAAGAAATTATTTGTTATTATAATCATGGTTAGACCTTAATTTAAGTAATTAAATCTCAGTCTTTGATTCCTAAATATGGCATGTGATTATTATCTAAGTAGGTACTATTTGGGATGGTATTAGTCATTGTGAGCGTATAACTCTTGCATGAATAAAAGTTGCTATTAATATATTTGGGATGGAATTAGTCATTATGACTCTTGCAAGAATGAAAGTTGCTATTTATTTGAGATGGAATTAGTCATTACCCCTCTTATAGGAATGAACGTTGCTATTTATTTGGGATGGAATTAGTCATTACGACTCTTGCAAGAATGAAAGTTGCTATTTATTTGGGATGAAATTAGTCATTACAATTTTTGCAGGATTGAAAGTTGTTATTTATTTGGGATGGAATTAGTCATTACGACTCTTGCAGGAATGAAAATTGTTATTTATTTGGGATGAAATTAGTCATTACGACTATTGCAAGAATGAAAGTTGTTATTTATTTAGAATGAAATTAGTCATTAAGATTCTTGCAAAAATGAAAGTTGCTATTTACTTTTTGGGATAAAATTTGTCAATATGACTCTTGCAAAAATGAAAGTTGTTATTTACTATTTGGATATAATTAGTCATTATGACTCTTGCAAGAATGAAAGTTGTTATTTATTTGGGATGAAATTAGTTATTACGATTCTTGTAGGAATGAAAGTTGTTATTTATTTGGGATGGAATCAGGGGTGTAGCTAGATGTACCGCAGGGTACTGTCTAGTTGGACACCCTTCGTCGGAAAATTATGTTGTATATATATGTCAAATTCTACATTTAAAGGATATATATTTAAGGGAAAAGGGTCAAAAATGCCCTCCATTATCGTCAATACTTTGGTTCAAAAATGCCCTTGCAGTCAATACTTTGGTTCAAAAATGCCCTTATAGTTACAAAATGGGTCAAAATTCCCTTTTTCGAATAAATATATTATTTTTTTTCTTTTTAAACATATCTTCTTCCTAATTAAAATATTACTAAAGAACATTATTCTTGTTTTCTTTCTTCTAAAATCACTTTAACAAATAAAAATGTAGAAAATATTTTTTCTTCTTAATCTCATTTTATTAATTAAAATAGATTAACTTCATGTACCCTTTCGACAGATAATATATGTCATATATATAAGATCATAGTAGATCCATCATTAATTTATATTTATATAACTTTAAAAAATAATGATAATAAAATAAGAAATATTTTCATTTTTTATTTTTTTTCTGAATTGAAGTAAGATAAACATTTGTTAATTTAAAAAAATATTATTAGAAAAAAAAATGTATTAAAAAGAAAATAATAATATATTTATTTGGAAAATGAGCATTTTTTACCCATAAAATAGCAATAAGGGCATTTTTGGACCAAAGTATTGACGGTAAGAGCATTTTTTGACCAAACTACAAACGGAGGGCATTTTTGTTCCTTTCGCATAGTTTAAAGGCATTTTTTAACCAAAGTATTAACAGTAAAGACATATTTGAGCCAAACTATAAACGGAGGGCTTATAGATTTAGTGGGTGTATACACTGATATACAATTGTATGTAGGGTGATAAATATAGGACATACGCCCAAGCATACACAATGTTAAGAAGTGTGTGTCATATGTATTCTACTATATGTATAATTCTACGCATAATATAAAATGACTTATACATGAGATACAAGATCCATATATGTATCACTTGTATGTCACTTACGTTATTGATTTTGCTTTTCTTTTTTATTTTCACATACAATGAAATCACCATTAAAAATGAATTACATAAGAATGAGATTACGTACGTATTATTCACTTTGTACCTCCAAAAAAAGCTCAATATATTATATTGAAAAAGTGGTGATTGCTTCTTTGATTTGGTGTAGTTATGGATGAAATATTGATAGCAAATCGAATCTTATCTTCTTAAGTGGCAACACGTCAAGTCCATGTAATAATTTGTCACCACATAGTCTCATCATATAAACCAACGTATGTAAGTTTGGTTAAGAAAAAGTTATTCCGAGCAAATTAATTATTTTGGGATTAGTTGTTTGAAATTAGCATCAGACTAATTTTAACATAGATAAAAATAATAGTATTACAATTCTGAAATAAGTGATGTGATTTTATCCTAACTAAATTTATTCTAAAACTAATCTCGAAATTAGTTATTCCTTATCTTTCCTACCAAATGATCCCTCAGAGTGTTATATCACACATTTAATTATGTCTTCTGCAAGCCAATTTTGCTACTATGGATGCAAGGATCCTATATTCAGATTCTATTTGAACTCCTAGACACAGTGGATTACTTCTTTGATTTCCATCATTTGTATGAGAGTGCTTTGATTGTTGTAAGAAATGAACCAGAGTCTGCACACTATAGGCTATGTCTGGTTATGGTTAGATATAGTAGCTTGCCCATATGCACCCTGATAAGCTAGAATTTCATCATTGTGATCTGTTGCTTCTTTCATATGTTGGATTGATCGATTATTATCAAGAAGTTATTGATCTGGAATCACCTTCAATATGATAATCAAGACCAGGGAATAATTGTGTCTTCTACAACAATAAATTGGAGGAGGCAAGTTTCACAGGCAGTTGATGGGCAAGGTTTGGAGAGGGAAAAGCAATAGCAAAAGAATTGTGTAGTAAAGGAGTCACCTTTAATTCATTGTTGTCAAAGTTGTATGCGGTGGAAATTTTTTGGGTTGTTTTAACCTCTTGGGGATCTGACACCATGTAAAATCATTTTTCATTATATCATCATGTGATGTACACAAGTGAATATATATATATATATATATATATATAGCATCTAACTTAGAATCCTACCGTTACACAAGTACAATAACAAAGACAACACAAACTAAGAGATAAGAGACTAAATCTAGTTGGACTAAAGACGTTGCAAACATCATTCGTCTTCATTTATTAATTACTAGTACAATCTATTTTGATCTAATCTGTCCATTTTACACCCCTTAAGCAGTGGCGGAGGAGCCAGGATTTTTAATAAGGAGTTCAAAATTTGAGAAGTAAACACACGAATTAGTGAAAGGAGGTTCGACATCTATTATACATACCTAAAAAATAATTTTAACCATGTATAAATAGTAATATTTTCTGTCCCTGCCCTTAAGATATATGTTGGCTCCGCCCCTGCCCTTAAGATGAAGTAAATTACTCCCTCAGTTTCGAAAATAAGTGGTGTTTTTAGTTTGGGTACACCGTACACCCCTCAAGAAACTACTCATTCCTAAAAAATAGCTGGAGTGTTTTTACTAACTTACCCCTGATAAAAAAAATATAATTAATGGTTCTTGATTATATAAACAAGCATAATGTTGGATGAATAAAATTGATTCCTTCTTGAAACTCTAAAACACTACTTATTTGAAATAAATAAATAAGCTAAATCATCACTTATTTTTAAATTGATAGAATATCTGTTTTTTTTTTGCTTATACGAACCCGAAAATAATGTAGGTCTCGATTTAATTAACACTACATGTTTTTTCACAACCTATAGCAAGCTGAACTCATGGAGACTTGGTCTTCTCTTTTCCAAAAATATTCTCATAATCCAATTTTATTGGTGCACTCGTTTTGACATGCTTTGATGTTGACAGTTCACAACAAAGAATTAGTAGTACTAAATAAACTATGGATATAATATTAGTATACTTCAACTATCACTATTCTCCAAACAATTCTAAGTGATGGGCATGTTTCTTTTCAATAATATTACTGAAGAATTAACGAGGACCTAATTAATTGCTCCAATCTTATTTCAAAAATATTAATTAATCAAGATGAAAGTGAAGTATTTTCAAACAAATCAAAACAAGAGAGGAATTGAATCCCTAAAATTTGATAAATTTCAATTTTAGTGCTTATTGATTAAGAATATCTTTCAATTACTTGAAATGTTTAATTGTACAATTTTGATCTTTTTGTTTATAATATTAAAAAAAAATTAGAATTATTAACCACTCAGTGTTATGCTAAACTAATATTTATTACTCCATATTTTAGGTTCATACAACAGCAACAACATATCGAGTATAATAGCAAGTGAAGTTTAGGAAAAAATAGAATGTACGTTGATTTAACTCTACCTCTAAAAATATTCCAAACATAACATATTTTCAACCTAAAAGGATGGAAGGTTAAATATGTTGAGTCATATATCGCAAGGATCAAAATTAAAATTTATGAAATATTGAGGGACCAAAAGTACTAGTCTCCCTACTCTATATATACCATATGGAATAACACTTCATTTCAATACAATGGATCATATTGGTAGGGGAAGAAATGCAAGAGAAGCTACTAATCAAGGTCAAAGCCAAGCACCAAATACAATTGACAACAATTCAAGAAGGCAATCTATGCAAGAAGCAATGGAAAAACTTGTTGACAAGTACAAAGAACGACTTCAACATCTTCAAAACACTATTTTTCAACTTGCAAATTATTATTTTGTGTTTCAAGGTGTTATTTTAGGTTCAATATCCCATTCTTCATCCCTCAATTGTTCCAATAGATGGTTCCTTTTTAGCCTCTCTCTATTTGCTGCCATTATCAATCTTTATGCAATATTTTCCATGGGGAGAAAGTATATAGTCACTTTAAGACATTATGATATAGCTTGGAAAGACTATAATGATCTTATGTTTGAGTTATCCCCTAGACACCAATTACCAAATGAACCTACACAAATTGGAACATCACTTATTCATCTTATAAGAAATTCCCCATTAAGTCATTGGATCGAGTTAAACCCTCGAAATCGACCAAATGAGCAAAGAGTACAAAACTCTTACGCGTCATCATCAAATTTAAGTTCTGAATCCATCTCTATCCAAACTCCTCAATCGGCACGATCTTATCCACATCAACGTGTAGGTGATCAAATGACTAATGAAGAACAAGTACATTTGAATCAACAATGGGAAGATCTTTATACAAAGATTAAGCGTGGCATTTGTTTGACTATTTGCTTAGTTCTACTTGGAGCTTTTGCGGGCATTATATTGCATGGATGTTGGAGTATTTTGTGCAAAAATGATGATAAATGCAGCCTTAGTCAATCAACTTCTAATTGTATAAAACTTTGTGATATTTCAAAGTGTATGACGGTTTGTAGTGAATTCTGAATTTACCAAGTCATTTGGGAGCATAAGTTATACTCTCTTCGTCCTAATTTATGTGGCACCTTTCAGATTTTGAGATTTAAAAAAATCTTTCTTTGACCATAAATTTTTCATATATCTTTTGATTATTTTGAATTGTCAATTATTGTAACTTATAGTACTTATACATAGTTTAAACATATATAAATTTCATTTCAAAAAAATTGAAGATTTCATGTGCAAATTCCCGGTCAACCTTAAACCTTAAACTGTTTGACATTCGAAAAACGAAAAGTGTCACGAGAGTACTGTATTACCATTATCTGTAGACTGTATGAATAGTTTATGATAACATACGTATAATTATATGTACATATAATACCTTGTTGATCATTTTTATGGTAAACGTATCTGATTTATTCCTAATTTGATTTACTATATTAATTAGTTTAGATTGGATCGATGAGGAGCTAGATTTTCGAACTTCGAATGGGGTGGGTTATGATTCTTTCTATTTCAACAATTGTGGAAGAGAATATTTTTAGCGTTTATTTGGGTTGGTAGGAATTTTAATATACGAGGAGAATATATTTCTAAATAGAAAATAGGGAGGGTTTGGTTTAGGGTCCATCTGGAATTCCTTTGAGGGAAAATTACGCGGATAAGCAAATATATATTAGTTAATTAGCTAACATAGCTATAGTTTGAATTCATTACGGCTCGCAGCTTAATTTTAGCTATATTTTCGTCGCTTCTCTCCTCCTTTAAAACATATACAAATACAAATTATATATAAAAATATACAATTATATGACAGATATACAAATACAATTAACCTCTCTCCACTCTCTGCCCTCTCTCACTCACTTCTCTCCTCTCTCTCGCCTCTCTCCTCTCTCTCTCAATCTCGCTCGCTAGATATACAAATAAATATGTATATCAATTAAGTATATACAATACAAATACATATTTATATCAGTTACGTGTATACAATTTATCTGACAGATATACATATAGAGTTCACCTCTCTCCACTGTCTGCCCTCTCTCACTCGCCTCTCTCCTCCCTCTCCCAATTTCGCTCACCAAATATATAAATACATATGTATATCAGTTACATATATATAATTATTTTTCATAGATATACATATACAATTCGCCTCTCTCCCCCCCTCTCACAATCTCACTTGCCGCTCTCCTCCCTCTAACATGTAGTTACGAATCATAATTAGAAAACTATAGCTATGGAACATAATTAAGCTATTTTTGAGTGGCTATATGCGAAAATTCCCCATTCTTTTTATGGATTGGAGTATACTATAAAATGTAAATTTAAAGATATTGCTAAAAAATTATAATTTTCCCTTGAAGGTTGTATAGTTGTGTAATTTTTGAGATGATTGATGCTTTCATCTGTTTCTACTTATTGAAGGTCTAAATTCAAATAATTTTATATGTATTTCAAATAAATTTATTTATTTACCAATTACAATCACTTCTTTGGTTTTCGTTAGGATGAATAATCATTTAGAACATTGTGTAGATTTTTAAGATCATCTTCATCGTTATTACTTTCACAATCAATTGTTAATATCAACCCCTTCCACATCTTTCTTTAGAGCGAGTTGAGTCGTCATATATCACAAGGATCAAAATTATAATTTGAAAGTTAAATATTTAAGAAAGCTCACAATGCTGGTAAGCAATATGTGATATAGTAAAAAACTAAACCTATTACTGCATTCTTTTTGAAACCCTAAAACACTAGTCCTATTGAAACAAAATAAACAAACAAAAGCACCACGTATATATCTATTTTTTCGTCCAAAAATAATGTAGTCTTTTAATTATTCTTGTAACACGCTAGGTTTCGACTAAATTAATACAGGTTTTTTCTGAGAACCTAGTTGAACTCTTGGAGACTCTGTCTTCTCTTATATATATATATATATATATATATATATATATATATATTATTGGTGAAGGAACTTGTTTTGACATTCCTTTAATGTTGAATCTTCTCAGCAAAGAATTAGTAGTACTAACTACCAAGTAATCGGGGGATATAATTATATTAGTTGAGAATATATTTCAACTACCACTGTTGTACAAACAATTCTAAGTGATGGGCAAGTTTCTTTTCAATATTGCTCAAGAATGAGGACCTAATTGCTCCAACTTATTTTAATGATGATTAATTAATAATTAATCAAGATGAAGGTGAAGTATTTCATAATAATTGAAAGAAGAGCGGAATTAAATCCCTAAAATTTGATAAATTTCAATTTTAGTCCTTATCTGATTAAGAATATATCCAACTTTCAATTATTTGAAATGTACAATTTGATCCCTTTAATTACATATAAATATTCATAAATTTTCAGAATTATTAACCAACTCCACCATTCAGTTACCAATATGTTATGTTAAACATATATTTGCTACTCCATATTTTAGCTAGGGTACAACAACAATAACATATTTAATTAGTGTAATCATAAGTATTGAGGTCTAGGAGGATTGAGTGGACGAGACCTCACCCCTACCTCTAGAAGACGTCCAAATATGACATATCTTCAACCTAAAAGGACCAAAAGCACACATTTTAATTAATTGAATGTTAAATATGTTCAGTCATATATTACAAGAATTAAAATTAAAATTTATTAAATATTGAGGGACCAAAAGTGCTAGTCTAGCCTACTATATGTATATATATATATACACATACCATATGGAATAACACTTCATTTGAATACAATGGATCATATTTCAAGGGGAGGAAATGCAAGAGGAGCTACTAATATAATTGATCATAATAATGCAAGAAGGCAATCTATGCAAGAAGCAATGGAAAGGCATGTTGACAAGTGCAAAGAAAGACTTCAACATCTTCAAAATACTGTTTTTCAACTTGCAAATTATTATTTTGTGTTCCAAGGTGTCATCTTAGCTTCAATATCACAATCTTCATCCCTCAATTGTTCCAATCGATGGTTCCTTTTCACCCTCACACTATTTGCTGCCATTATCAATTTTTATGCAATATATTCCATAGGCAAAAAATATATAGTCACTTTAACCAATTATGATATCGCTTGGAAAGAATATAATGACCTTCTGTTTGAGTTATCCCCTCGAAATCGACCAAATGAGCAAAGAGTACAATTGTCACCATCAACTTTAGATTCTGGATCCATCTTTTTCCAAACTCCTCAACTGGGACCGCATTTTCCACATCAATTTGTAGGTCATCAAATGAATTATGAATGTCAAGTAGAATTGAATCAACAATGGGAAGATCCTTATACAAAGACTAAGCGTGGCATTTGTTTGGCTATTTGCTTAGTTCTACTTGGAGCTTTTGCGGGCATTATATTGCATGGATGTTGGAGTATTTTGTGCAAAAATGATGATAAATGCAGCCTTAGTCAATCAACTTCTAATTGTATTAAACTTTGTGATATTTCAAAATGTATGACGATTTGTAGTGAATTCTGACTTTACCAAGTCATTTGGGAGCATATATATGTGCATGTTGCAAAGTGGTACTCCAATATGTACAAAAATAAGATTAAAAAAAAAGCAATAATTTACCATGTCGATTTAATTTTTAAAAGCCTTTTGAAGAATAAATTGGAAACAATTTAATGGAAGAGAAGAAAAGAGACTTTCAATATACTACAATAAATCAGAATGTACAGAGTGTTCATACAAGCATATTTATAGTGTGATTCTAAAATATGTTATTAACTAACTTCACTAGTTAGTCCTAATTTAACCATAGTTAATTCGTAACAACTTTCTAACTAACTTTGTGACACCACTGTTCATCTTGTAACTAACTTTGAATAACAACTACTATATTCAACACCCCCTCCTCAAGCTAAAGGCTGAAATATGTCTTTCAAGCATAGCTTGGACATCAAGTGTACATGTGAAGCTTTCCATAAACCTTTTGTCAGCAAGTCTGCTAGTTGATCTTTGGTAGACACTGATGAGTCTTGATCATACCTTGGTGTAACTTCTCTCTAACAAAATAACAGTCAATATCTAAGTGTTTGGTTCTTTCATGAAAAATAGGGTTGGCTGCAATCTGAATAGCAGCCTTACTGTCCCAGAATAAATCCACTGGCTGCTTGATATTAACACCCAACTCTTTGTAGATGCCAATAAGCCAAGGTAACTCTGCCACTGCAGAAGCCATACTTCTAAACTTAGCTTCAGCTGAACTTCTAGCAATTGTATCCTGTTTTTTAGATTTCCAGGTGATAAGTGCCTCTCCAAACTTCACCAAGTAACCCATGACTGACTTTCTTGTTTGCACACAAGTTCCCCAGTCAGCGTCATAGTAAGTAGTTAGAGTTCCTGTGCTTTGAGCAGGCATAAACAGTACTAAGACAGGAGCTGACTTGATGTACCTGACAACTCTCAAAGAAGCCTCCATATGAGATTGTTTAGGAACATGCATAAATTGACTAAGTGTTTGTACTGCAAAAGAAATGTCCACTCTAGTCATAGTTAGATATGGTAGTCTCCCCATTAACCTTTGATGCCTCCCAATGTCTTTTAAAGGTTTGTCTTTTACTGTAGTCCAAATCCTTCATCTTGAATTTGAGTTTCAAATCATTTCTGGTCTGAGCTATCAGATTCTTACAGCTACCAGTCACCAAAAGATCATCAACATATACTAGAACCACTATCAATTTCTTATCTATATGCCTGGTGAAAAGAGAGTAGTCATAGTGACTTTGAACAAAGCCTAACTGAGCCAAAGTTGTTGTCAACTTAAGGTTCCACTGGCTAGGTGCTTGCTTCAATCCATATAGTGATTTATGGAGCTTGCAGACTTTATTAGACCCCTCATGTCTGCCAAAATTAGGAAGGAATAACCATGTACACTTCTTCAGGAAAATCCCCATGCAAAAAAGCATTATGAACATCCATTTGAAAGATTGGTCAATGCTTAGCAGCAGCAATAGCCACAACTGATCTGACAGTAACCATTTTTCCACAGGAAAAAATGTTTCTGAATAATATAACCCGTCCTTTTGACTAAACCCCTTGGCTACTAGCCTAGCTGTATATCTTTCAATAGCCCCAGATGCTAGGTATTTGACTTTAAACACCCATTTACAACCAATAGGTTGTTTACCAGGAGGAAGATCAATAATGCTCCAAGTCTAATTGTCCTCTAGTGCTGAAATTTCAGACTTCATGGCCTCCACCCACAGAGGATTAGATACAGCCTCAGCAAAAGAAACAAGCTCAGCAATACTGGAATAAGCAGCCAATGCTTGACCATAAGACTTGGAAATTAGTTTGTCATAGCTGACATGATTAGAAACAGGATACAAACAACCAGACTTAAGCTGAGAAGTGAGGAAATTTTGCATCCATATGGGTGGTCTGCAGGTCTTGGAGGATCTTCTAAGAGCAGGAGACTGAGTAGTAGTATCACAGGAAGTAGATTCCACAGCAGGTATATGAGCCAAATTAGGATCAGAACCACTAAGAGGAGATTCAGTAGGAACAACTAGAGGAGGAGAACTATCACACACTGCTAAGAGCTGAAGGACTGGAAAAATTAAGGACACATTAAGGTCCATATGCTGAAATGGAAATATCTCTTCTTTAAACACAACATCCCTGGTAACCAAAAACTCCTTGGTGTGCAAGGAAAACAACTTGTACCCCTTCTAGAGAGCAGCATAGCCAAGAAAGACAGATGAAATAGCTCTTGAGGCAAATTTATCAACCTTTTTCACTTCAGTAGCAAAATCCAAACAACCAAATACCCTCAAATGATCTAGTGATGGACTGGTCTGAAACAGGACACCAAATGGAGTTTTGCCTTTAAGTATAGTAGATGGAAGTCTATTAATGGGATACACACTAGTGAGCACACATTCACCCCAGAACTTAAATGGAAGACTGACTTGAAACCTTAATGCTCTGGCTGGATCCAATATATGCATGTGCTTCCTTTCAACTCCATTTTGTTGTGGAGTATATACATAAGAACTCTGATGAAGAACCCTTAGGGACTAAAGCAATTCAGTCATTTGTGAGTTAAAAAACTAACAACTATTGTTTATCCTTAATATTTTTACAGTTGCAGAGAACATATGCTTGATCATATTAAAGAAGTTTCTAAGAGACACAATGACTTCAGACTTGGAATTGATTAATAGCAGCCAGGTATATCTAGAACAATCATCGACAATGGTTAAAAAATATCTCTTTCCATCATGAGTAGGTACTCTATAGGGACCCCACACATCAACATGCAAAGTGTGAAAACAAGTAAAAGTTGCAGTATTACTCAATGGAAAATGAAGTCTTGATTGTTTAGTCAAAGGGCATACAGTACAAGGAACATCAGAAGTATGAGATACATTGTTGAAACAACCAAGTTTTCTAAGAGTAGGAAATGATACATGGCCAACCTTCTATGCCATAGAGACAAGTTTCTACTATCTGCATTTATTAATAAAGTAGACTTAGAGACAGACACTACATTTGCAATAGAAGATGATAGTGAAGTTCCTTGTGACTCCAACTGGTGATCAACTGGAAGAACATACATGTCATCCTCCAACTTGCCAATCCCCCTCACCTTCCCACTGGAGAGGTCCTGAAATAGGCAAAAATCAAGATAAAAGAAAACACCACAATTAAATTCCCTAGTTAGCTTAGGTACAGATAACAAGTTGTACTTAAACTCAGGAATATGTAGAACATTATGAATGCCAGTCCCCCATAGAATCTGAGAAGAACCAATGTTGGTGACTTTAGCTAAACTACCAGTTGGCAAATAAACATTTCCCACTTGACAACTAGGTAGTGATGTGAATTTGGTGAGCAATTTAGAATCATTGAACATATGCTTAGAAGCTTCAAAATCTATGATCCATTTAGGCATACATGTGACTTGTATATTGAAATCACTCTTAGGCCTGCCATTCTCCTGGTCAAAAGATTGATACTGCTGCATGTAATGAGAGGGAGGGAACCATTGTGTGGATGAATAGTGATGTGGCTGCACATTAGACATAACTACATGAGTATGATAAGAGATACCACCACCTGATGAGAGAGGTCTTGGATGAGGTTGAGATCTGCCTACTAAGCTTCAAGAGGAGGAACCTTGACCCTCAAACATTGATCCATGTGAACCATCTACATGACCACTTGTACTATAAGGAGAAGAAATATCATGTTGCAAAATTAGCAGCAGTCACAGGACCAGGGCTGGTTCTTCTCTTTCCTTTCAATTAGTTGGATAGCCATGCAGTCTAAAACAATTAGCCCTTGTATGACCTGTCCAGTTACAGTATTCACAATACAGGTTTCTATTAGAGGCTCTTTGAGATTTGAAGTTAGATCCTGAATGAGAAGAAGAACCTGAACCAGATTGAGTATGACCTTTGCCATAACTAAAAAATGCCATTGCATCTGATAGCTGTCCATGATGTGTAGTTTCAGCACTAACTATATTGGACTTGCCCAGAGCTCTTTGACATTCTTCAGCCATTACCAATAAATAAGCCCTATTCACACTTGGTCTAGGATACATCATCATTAACTGACTTCTACATTGATTATAAGTTTCATTTAACCCTAGAAGAAATTGCATTAATCTCTGATACTCAAAATGAACAGCATAGGTTTTTGACACTTCACAGGCACAGCTAGGACATGGCATAAGAGAATCAAATTCCATCCATAATTCCTTTAACTTAGAGAAATAGTGAGCCACTGATGAGACTCCTTGAGTCAATGTGGCAATTTCCTTATGAAGAAAGAAAATCCTAGATCCATCAACTTTATCAAACCTTTCTTTGAGATCATTCCAAACTTGATGAGCACTACTTGCATACACTATTCCACTAAGTAACTCCCTGCTAACAGAGATCATAATACTAAATTTGTATGAGGTGAAAAACATGCATCTTGATTTAACTCGTTTAGTTCAGTTATTAGAAGTTAAATATATTTGAAAAATTAAGTAAACATGAGATAAAGATAAAGTCATGTGAAGCGTTAGAAATCTGATGATGAGTGTTTCCATTAGATCCGATGTTGTTTTATTTGTTTTTAGCTTTGGATCCAAGAATGAAATAGTAAGTAAATGTTATAAAGTAATACTTAGTAAAATATGAAAAACTTTGAGAACAAGATTATATGTGTCTTGCTATTGGGCCCAAAATTAGAAGGGAGGTGAGCAACATAGTTTGTGTATTTCAGATACATGCAAATCACATTAGATACATGTATTCGGGATATCATATATAGAGAGAGTGGCGAGTAAGAGAGTCATATACATGCATAATCACTTAGATACAGCGTATTTATATTCTACAATGAATTATACCTAATATTGACCTTATATATCTGAGATACATGTTTCTAGACGCGCTAGATACATGTATCTGAAGTCTAGATTATGCAAGTTTCATAATTATGAAAAGTGAAGGGGGGGAGGTAATTAGGTGGTACTAGACTAGAGGAATTTGTGTACGTTATTGTTTGGGAAAATCACTTAGGCATACACTTTTTAAAAAATATTTACGACATTTGTCAACATTATTCTTTTAACCATATATAACAATTTGGCTGAATGGCAGTATTGCTAAAAGTTGCGAATGGCAGCAGTTTTTGCTAAGTTTAAAGGAACAAAATTGTTTTAAGTATTGCTAAAAGTTGACAAAAATGGTAATAAATTAAAAGTATACTTAAAAGTGGTAATTATTAAATAAAAATAAAAGACCTTCACTTATGTATTTTTTTTCCTTATTGTTTATTATATTAAATAATCATACAAAATGCATCTACGGGCCGGGGTCAGGCCCAATATCTGCGAAATCCAACAAAAATAATAAGGATAAACTACTTTATTAGACACATATCACTACCATATATATTAATTTTACCTCTACTTTCAAACAATTACATATATTACCACTTTTAATATTATGTATCATATATTATTGAAGATACAATTAATACCCAAATCCCTTAAAACTAGGATTGATTAATGGAAAAATTACTTGGATTGGTACATTTTAATAAATAATTACTGATTTTAGCGATACTTTTTATTTATTACCATTTATAGCAATACATAACAATACTATAATAAATCTGCAATATGTATTACAAGTGAATTATGTATGTAATATATATGTATTATAACTATTTTTTAAAAATATATTATGCTTGTTTTGGTAAGAAATTGACACATTATATTATAAATGTATTATACATCAATAAAACTTGTATCATATGTGAATAATAAATTGTTCTTTGTAATATGTATTAAAATTGTATTATAAATGTATTAAAAGTGATCAAGTGAAAAAAAATATTATTGCTATAATTAATGGTAAATATTTTTTTTATTATAGTATATTTATGTAAGTTTCCCTTGATTAATTATCCTTACATTCAAACTTCAAAATTAGTGTTTTAATTTTTAAAAAAAATATATCTTTCTCTCAGAGAGTTATGGTATAAAACTCAAACCCTAAGTCTTCCTCTTCCCTTGATCAGTCGAGATTTATAGAGAAGAAACACTTTATTAAAATGGATGTTCTACATCTTGTCAACACACACATAAAATACTTAGCCTTTGATTTTCTCACTCTCAAACTAATTCCGCACGAATCCATCATTTTTTCTCGCAAGGGGAGACACCTTTCGCGCGCAGAGACAATTGGTACCGTCATAAGCAAAGATTTCAAACCCAATAGATTTATCAAATTCGGCAATGACGATGGTATCGATTGCATACCTTGTATACTATGGATCAACCAAGAAACTTCGTGTTACTTCTCCCGTTGGATCTAGGCGCAGTGAGCAACACCGATGAATCAAAAGGTAAAGCAAAAACCGCCAATGTGAGATGTCTTGACCAACGACGAATGTAATCAGAAAGTTTCAATAAGCGAAGATTTACGCATGTATTTGACACATTATTGATGTATCTTATACATTATTAAGATACAATAATATGTATCTAATTTTTATCAGTATATCTTATTAAGTGTATATATATCTAATGAATAAATTGGAGATTTACGTATTATTGAAAATTTACGTATGTATTTGACACAATTTATTTTGTCATGTATCTGAGTCTCGTCATATGTATCTTAATATTATCATATATATTTGTTATGTTAGAAATTTAGAATGTATCTAACTATTTTTGTATTTATCTGAGATACATGTTTTTGGATATAACGAATGAAATTGATACTTGATACATCAAATTATACATATAAAAGATAGATGAAAAAATATTATTTCAAAAAATAATAAAATGAAATTAATTAAACATAGATTCGCTCCTTGATTTCTGCCTTTTATTAAGGGATTTAATTAATTTAAATTTTTTGAATTAATTGTCCATTTATTTTGATAATCATCAATTACTTCTCTAATTAATTACAACTATGTAATTTAAATAATAAAATATGTATCTCGATTTTAAAATTCGACAGATATATGTATCTCAGATTGAGATTCATGTATCCTAAGCATGAAATATGGTAGATGAAGTAATATTTGAAACTATCGAGTATCTTAGTAATTATGAACTAAACTAGTGGGATTTATGTAGTTTGCCCAAAATTTAAAACAAATTTTAAAAGGAAAGAAGAAAACATTAGGGGATTTTTTAACCCAATACACATTCGGATTGGAATCCTTTTAGGAAAAATTACCTAAATACACAACTTATTTTATCACATTCTTTCTCTAAAACTCTCTATCATTTGAAAAAATTACAAAAATCTTTACTCTCTCCTATTCTTGGATACATTACTCTTACGTGATACATCAAAACACAATATAACAACTCAGAAAACTAGTAGGTGAAACTAGAGCCTTACGAGTGCGTTGTTGAGTTTGGTATGGGGTGTTATGTTGTAAAATGAGTTCTCGAGTTTAGACTGAGGGGCTTAGGGGTTAAATGTCAAGGTACGACTCCCCAAGGGCCAACCAAGGGTCCTTGAGGAGGACCCTAAAGCCTAACCCCCAAAGCTGCCCAAGAACCAAAAGTTGTCAAAAAAATTGTCATGACCTATGGATGGGACCTACTGGGAGTAGGTCCATCCACACCCTGTAGGGCTTGGTCGTAGGTCAAGACCACCAGATGAGAAGTTGCAGCCACCATCCACGGACTTGCAGGAGGGGGCGTCAATGCACCCACGGTCCGTAGGTCTAGGGACGTGGATGGCACCTGTATTAGGCTGCCTAGGTTCGGCCAAGTTGGGGGCAAAGTGGTAAATTCCTAGGGTGGTTAGATTAGTCAAGGTTCGGTTTATTTTTATTAATTAGAGTTATTTAAGGCTTTTTAAACTATCTTTTACAATTCTTTATTCCCAAAACTCAAAAATAGAAACCACCTCCTCTCCAAATAATTCTCTCTCTAGAAACCTCCATTGGAGAAGAATAAGTCAAGGTTTGGAGTTCAAGAGTTCATCTTTCTCACTCAATTTCGTGGAGTTTCTTCAATCAAGGTATGGTAGTCTTCATCCTTGTTAGTTTCCATCCAAGGAGCCCCTTCAAAAGATGATTTCAAAGTTTCCAAAATCCGCCAAAAGTTAGGGTTTCAATCTAAGTCATGGGTTTAAATTCAAAACATTTTCAATGATTGTTTTATGATGAATTATGATTTAATTGAGGAATTAATGTTGATTTATGATTAATTCCCCCCATGAACCCATGAGTCCCCAAAATACTAAATTGTGAATTTGCGGTTTGGGATTGATTGATTATGGAAGCATGTGAAGAGATTAAGTCTATATTGATTTAGTTTATTGAATTATGTCATTATTCATGCCTAAATTGTAGCATTCTAGGTGTGTTGGTGAATTGTGATTCATGGCCTTGAAGGGAAAAGTATGAAGGAATGATGTATAATCATGATGTTATGTATGTGCTTTGTGATTTCAATGCAAGTAATGTGATCATGTCTAGAATGCAATTGTGTTATTATTGAAAGGTTATTCATTATACACTTATGAATGATGATGATATATGTGAAATTTTTCTTCAATGCAATGTTACATCTTGAATTGGTAGGCTTAGGGCATCCTCTACTTGTGTAAATGAAAGTAATGTTGATTGATGTACCTTGAATTGGTAGGCTTAGATATCCTCGTCTTGTGTAACTAATGTATCTTGACTTAATGAACATGAATCTATAGGCCAATGCATTCCTTTCATAAATGACTAATGAAGTATTCTAAGGCTTTGTCTTTAATCGATAGGCCAATGGCGTTCCTTTCATAATGAGCCAATGAACTAATGTAATGATGACTCTTGAATCGATAGGCTAATGGCGTTCCTTTCATAATGAGCCAATGAACTAATGTAATGATGACTCTTGAATCGATAGGTCAATGGAATTCCTTTCATAATGAGTCAATGAACTAATGTAATGATGAATCTTGAATCGATAGGCCAATGACATTCCTTTCATGAGGATTCAATGAGCTATCCTAATGATGTACCATGATTCGATAGGCCAATGACATTATTTTCATGTGTGCAATAATGTACCTTGGGTCGATAGGCCAATGGCATTCCTCTCAAGTATAATAATGCTAATGAAAATGAACTACTCTATGGGAATTGAAGCTTAGTACCGAGTGAATATGGTAAGATGGAAGCTTTCCCCACGTTAGGTCGAATTTCAATGAACATCTTTCTTATCTCATAACTGTGTGCCCACATATGTTATTAGCTAGTGGATCCACCTAAGCTAAAATGTTACCAATCCTACCTTTGGCAAGTAGACCAACCCTTTACGGTGTGGAATAGTACACCGGATTCCATGTTAAGCTCACATGGTCTGTGTCGGTTAACGCTTATTTCCATCATGTGAGATATGTGCTATGGTTGCTCAAGAGGTTCTATGAAGTGTGGGTGGTAGTATGTGATGTCATTCATGCATTGCACGAGTAGGCTTTGAGAGGGCTATGGTGTGATTCTCCAATGTGTTAATGTCTACTGAAATGAATGTGCTCTTAACGAAGCTAATGAGAATGTTGACTTAAAAACATAATGTAATGATGAATGCTTTACTTGGAATTGTTATTATGAGTTACTTTCCTTGTCATGCACGAGTATTGTCTAAAGATGAGTATGAAGAATGGTAAGTTCATCTATGGTGGCCTCAAAGTAGTACTTAGTAGGAATAGTAGTATGGGATGTTATTCTTACATTGCACAAGTATAGCTTAGGGTTACTTAAGGTGAAGGTACTAATGTGTTGTAATGGCTTATATGTTGAATATACTTGTATCTTATATGCCTTTTATACTAAAGTTCATGATGTTTCTCAAAATTGGCATAAATCATGGTTTTCAACCAAAATGTCTTTTTTAAGCATGATTTTTAAATGGCTATCATACTTAGTACATTTTTGTGTGCTAACCCATATTTCTTCTATTTTTACTACAAAGTGTAGATTCCGGCATTTGAGGTGATTCCTTCTAGTTCAAAGCTTGGGTCATCTATCCTCCAAAGCTTGTGGTATGTCCTCATGGATCCGAGGACAAGTGTTATGTTGATGTTTCATTCCTTTCATATACTAGACGCTTTTTAGACTTTCTATTGTAAGGGTTGTGACCCTATTATTTTGAGACTTCAAGTTGTATTAGATGGCCATGTGAGACAAGTAGACTTCCGTTGTTTGTTTTAAATAAAGTTTTTCGATTGTATGGATTTAAAAAGAGTTTTAAATTCTACACTATTTCTTATGTCTTATGTTATGAACGCTATGAGGCTTGTATGAGGCTCTTCGGAGTCTTGTATGCCGTGTCACGTCCGGGGTGCAGGCTCAGATCGTGACATGCAATGTATTAGGACATTGAGCGATGTATCGGGACAGGTGTGTCTTATATCAACAAAGGTAATGTATTGGGATGCGATGTATCAAACGTTGGGTGATGTATCCGAAACTAGGACAAGATGTACCGGGACGTTGACTGATGTATTCGAAATCGGATGCGATATTTCGAAATGTTGAATGATGTATTCAAAATTCTTAAATTTTAAGAGATTTTTGTAATTTCAAAAAGAGTAGGAATAGAATGTAATAAGGGAAACTTACATAAATATACTAGCTATATTAAAAAAAATATTTATCATTTATAGCAATAACATTTTTTTCACTTGATCACTTTTAATACATTTGTAATACAATTTTAATACATATTATAAGGAACAATTTACTATTCACATATAATACAAGTTTTATTAATGGATAATACATTTATCACATATTTTAATACACTTATAATACAATGTGTCAATTTCTTACCAAACAAGCATAATATATTTTAAAAAACAATTAGTATAATACATGTATATTGCATACACAATTACTTTTAATACATATTGTAGATTTAATATAGTATTGCTATGTATTGCTATAAATGATAGTAAATAAAAAGTATCGCTAAAATCAATAATTATTTATTAAAAGGTACTCATCCAAGTAATTTTTCCATGTAATTAACTCTTTAACATACATGTAAAATATCCATTCTTTTATATGTGGAATGCTGGGGCTGGATGAAAAAACAATTAAATTTGCCGCCTTAATATTCTTTTATGTGCTTGAACTGATTTATAGTTTAATCTCTATAGTCATGAATAGTGCCTAATGTTGAACAATTAAATTGCGTCTTGCAGCAAGAAACGGGGGATAACGTAATTAAATTCCTTTTTTTTTTTTAAATGCGTAACGAAATTCCCCATATATCATTAGTAAACGCAGCGTTGTATATGAAAGTAATAGATATTGATTACTCTAGATTGATTGTTGATTTTATGATTAAATAAGCAGCAATTCTAAAGTTGACTTCGGAAAAGGGTTTATTATTAACGGTCCAATTTTTTCAAGGGCATATAAAATAGAGTCCGGAGCCTAAAGGGCAAAAAAAATTGTCAAAAATTCTAAAAGGGCACATCACTTTTTATTCTAGCCAAAAGGGCAAAATCGCTGCGTTAGCAGCGATTTTCCTCTGACAAAATGACGAAATAGTAGCGATTTCGTCTAAAAATATTTTTTTATTTTTTTTAATTAAAAATCGCTGCCACAGCAGCGATTTTGTAAAAAAAAAAAAAAAAAATTTTTTTATTAAAAATCGCTGCCATAGCAGCGATTTTGTTAAATTTTGTTTTTATTATTATTATTAAAAATCGCTGCCATTGTAAAAAAAAAAAAGAAAAATTTGCTGTGGCAGCGATTTTAAGTTAGAATTTTTTTTTTCCTTACACATCGCTGCAGGGGCAGCGTTTTTCATGCCGAGTGCTATTATTTTCATGCCCATTATTACTTATTAATAATATAAAAATGATAAACAAGACGACAGTATACTCAATAAAATTGATGAAGCATGAGGAAAATTGAATTATATATCATAAATAATAATAAAAGAATATTAAATTAAAAGAAAAACTTTTTTTTTTTAAATTCTTAACCAAATTCGCTGCTATAGCAAAGATTTTGAAGAAAAAAAGTTTTTTTTTTTTTGAGAAAATATGCATCGATTTTTATTTTTGTTTTGTCAGAAGCCCTTTTGGTTAATTTTTTTTTTGATGTGCCGTTTTAGTTTTTTTAAAGAAAAACAGCGATCTTTAATTAAAAAAAATTACAAAATCGCAGCGATTTTTAATTAAAAATTATTTTTTTTAACAAAATCGCTGCTGTGGCAGCGATTTTTAATAAAAAATAATATATTTTTTTTTTTACAAAATCGCTGCTGTGGCAGCGATTTTTAATTAAAAAATTTTTTTAGACGAAATCGCTGCTATTTCGTCATTTTGTCAGAGGAAAATCGCTGCTGACGCAGCGATTTTACCCTTTTGGCTAAAATAAAAAGTGATGTGCCCTTTTGGAATTTTTGATAATTTTTTTTGCCCTTTAGGCTCCGGACTCCTGTTATCTTGAACTTTTAAAAAAAATAATTAAAAATGATAACAATTAATTTAAGACAAAGTACATACATTGGTGATTGTTGGAGGATTTTGGTATAATAATTTAGGTAGATGTATATATAGTTTCGTTGATTGCATTTGTATACATTTAAAGATTACCTATTACTACTTATATAGATAATTATATATCATTGCGTTTTCATCTTTGGATAAGTTCGAGTCGAGTCGATTGTGACGTCTCTAAGGAGGAAGGGAGGGTTCATCCCACATTGAAATGAGAGAAGAAAAAGTGGAGAGTTTTATAAGACATAGTTAATCCAATTAATATAATACACATATTTTTGAGACTCAATATGACATAAATCGAAAAACAAATCTATATAGACCTAGTTACTTATATAATATCAATCCTCTAAATTATTTATTTTTGATATTATTACCAATCTATCATACTAAAGTAATATAAACAAATCACGTGGACTTGACTAGAATATGAAAAAGAACTAAATTCAAACCACAATGTTTATTTTAGTTTTGTCCTTTCTCATTTAGTCTATTGTGACGTCTCTAAGGGGGAAGGGAGGGTTCATCCCACGTTGAAATGAGAGAAGAAAGTGGAGAGTTTTATAAGACATAATTAATTCAGTTAATATAATACATATATTTTTGAGACTCAATATGGCGTAAATGGAAAAACAAATCTATATAGACCTAGTTACTTATATAATATCAACCCCTAAATTATTTATTTTTGATATTATTACCAATTTATCATACTAAAGTAATGTAAACAAATCACCTGAACTTGACTAGAATATGAAAAAGAACTAAATTCCAACCGCAATGTTTATTTTAGTTTTGTCCTTTCTCATTTAGTCTATTGTGAATGAAAAGCGATATGGAATAAAAAGTTAGATATGCTGAATTTAATGTTACTTTTCACCTATAATTAAGCTTGATTCGTTTTATCGAAAAATTTATATATATATAAAAGAGAATGTTAGACTTGATGATGTGACATGTCTCTAAGGGCTAGAAACCTATTTTTCTATTTTGTAGTTTTTTGTGGCCATTTTTCCTCATTTTTGAAGACAAAATACTTTAAGATTTTACAAAATATTAAAGCATAATATTGAATTCTCTCCTTATTAAAGAATAAACATAAGTATGTATTAATGTTGCACGGAAATTTCTGCCAGAAAAAATTATCCCTTCGGCTTCCCCATAATCAACATTTATTATATTTATTACTCCCTCCATTTCATATTAATTTAATTTTTGAGGTGTTTCACACCCTTTAAGAAAAATAAATTAAGATATAAATTGAACATAGTTTTCCATTTTTACCCTTATTAATTATTATCAAATTTATGATTAAAATAATTAAATATTAATTAATCACTAATTCCAATACTAACTAATAAAGGGTAAAATTGGAAGAACACTCTAATAGTAGTCTTGAAAACTGAACAATAAAATTAATTTGAAAAGTGAAAAATGCCTCAAAAATTAAATTAATATGGAATGGAGGGAGTAATGTTATTAGTACTTTTCATTAGTGTTGCACGTATTTTTTATTCCAAAAAATTCATTTCAATAATCCCCTTTTCTTTCCCAATAATTAAGTAGTACTCCCTCTGTTTCTAATTACTTGTCCACTTTTTTTTTATAGTTGTCACTAATTACTTGTCCATTTTGACGAATCAAGAAATGACAATTTTTTTTAATCTATTATACCCTCAATTAAATGACTAATTACTTTGAAAAATGCAGAACTTTTCATCCACTTCATAATTAATATGGGTAAAATGGTAAACTCACTATGTCATTAATTGATTTCTTAATATGTGTGTCAATTCAAAAGTGGACAAGTAATTAGGGACATAGTGAGTATTTATTAATAGGTTTTAAATATTACACCTCTTCACATTCTTGCACTCAATAAAATGATAGAAGTTTAGAAACAAAGCTCCAACAACTTTTTCACTATGCTAGGTGAAAAACTGATGATGCTACATTTTATCAGGTAATATTAATTATTATTTTTATTTGATGAATAATGAATAATTGTATTGACAACTTCTTTTATGTGAATCAAAGGAATGTAATTTATACATATTTGCGGTTATAGTATAAGCTAAACATCAAAGCTTGACAAGACAATCACTTTAAAGTAAAAGTTTCTCCTTAGTTCATACTATATTTCTATATTATATCATTTTCTTATAATAATTATATATCTTTTCTTTAATTGCTTAGTATCATTTTTGCTATACATAAGTTTGTTCCATTACTTGCAGAAAGTGAAAAGAAAAATGTGTCAACTGGCTACAACAATTATTCAAACTATAAAGGAGATATTAAATCAAAGGTCATCAATACATGAATGAGTTCTGACTACAACAATTTTTTTCTCATTTTTTTACCATTATCCTAATTTTCTAAATATGTTTTTATTATTAAAACCAAAAAAATAATCAAAAGTTACTACTTAAAATACTTCTCCTCAATATACGTTACTCATTTTTTTCAATTACTCATTGTTAACTACCACTAATTGTATTTAAGTCTCTTTAATTTGTTAGTTATCATTTTAATTTAAAAGTCTAAATTTAACTAAATAATTTGCCAATTAATTAGGGAAAGACAATTACTATAGAAGACAAGGAAAGATGAAAGAGGTTAGATTTCAAATAGGTGATGAAAATATTTTTATAATTTTTTCTTTTTGATTATTTAAAAATAGAGCGCAATCTTTAACTAGCAACAAGAACTAGGGGAACAAGAAAAAATGAAATAGAATAAATAAATAAATATAGGAAGGATTGAAGGAACTAATGGTCCGGAAACAACAAAAGAGGAAATAGGATAAGAGGGTAGGAAAACAGAGAGAAGAAGAAAATGATAAAAAAAAATCAAGAGAAAATATCTTCTTTAAGATATGAACAATTGAGGGGATATTAGATAATGGGAATACAAAAAAAATTAAAAACCAAAAAGTTAAGAAACTATATTAAATATACATTTCATTTCTACTTAATTTCTACCTTTACTTTTCATTTCATGCTTACCTTATTTTATTAGAAATAAAATTTTTACTGTATATTATTGATTTTGTAAGGATATCATGAAAAAATGTTATTCTCTCAATTATATTTCTAAATTTATAAATAGTTTTATAACCGCGCGAAGCGCGAAAATGTTCACTAGTTATATATATTAAGTAAATATAATAACGAAGAAACTTCTAATTCTCTGAATATCATAGAAATGGGAAGGTTTCATATTATTATCATATCAAAAGTCATTGATTTGTTCTTTTCCTTTTTTGAGCTTTGCCTCCATCAAAATTGCTTTGAATCTTCCTTTTTTTATTTCTATTCTTTGTATTTGTCTTTTGATATTTTGTACCTACATTAAAAAATAATTAAATAATATCAATAATATAAATTGTTTGAATATATCACCTTTCATATCTTCTCAAGTTACTCCTTTCATGTCCTCAAATTTTCTAGACCATTAATAGTAGTATGAATTTATATTATTTTTAAAAAATAATAAACAATACCTTATTAGTTTTCTAAAGTAACAATTCTTCGTCATTACTTTGAATTGGCTTAAAAAAGTAGCTAAAATATGCCTTCAAATGTGATGTTACTAAGAGACCGTTTAAATTGGCTTAAAAAAAGTAGTTTTTAAGTCAAAAATAAAAAGTCAAATTGAAATAATTTTTAAGTCAAAAAATAAAAAGTAGGGGGAGACCTACTTTTGATTTTTGATCCCCTACTTTTTATTTTTGACTTATTTTAAGTCATTTTTACCTTGTCAAACACTTTCTAACTTTTTTGAAGTTATTTTTTATATTTGACAAACACTTCTAGAAGTTAAAAACTGACTTAAAAGTAGGTTTAACCAACTTTTAAGCCAATCCAAATACCCTCTAACTCAGGCATATTTTAACCTTTCAAATATGATAAAGAATAAGTGTCACTTTAGAAAAGCCATAAGATGGTAATTATTAGATTTTTTTTCAAATATATCCTTGCTACAATTAATGGTGTAGAAAATTTGAGAAAAGAAAGGAGTATAATTTAATGGATTTCTTAAAGAATGTACAAAATATTAAAAGACAAAATACTTCTTAGTTGAGAAAAGAAAAGGAGTATAATTTAATGAATTTCTAAATGAATGTAACAAAATATTAATAGATAAAATACTACTAAGAACAGAAATAAAAAGGAATTCTATAGAAATGACCTTGACAGGAGAAATGAAGAAGATTTTGGGGATATTTTGATTTGGGTATATTATTAGGGTGTTAGTGTGTGGGTGGGTGGGTTAGTTAATTATTTAGGCAGGTCTTTTTTAATCTGGATGGTCTTCTTTGTGGATTAAAATTAAGTGAATAACCGGGTAAATGCATAGGATGATGACACGTGTTCGTCCGCTAGTGAACTATTATTTTTTATAGTTCGAAAGATATATTTGTCTTTTTTTCCTCTAAAATAAAATTAGTGTAAAATTACATATCCAAACGCTAATTTTCATCTCATAATTTCATATGGCGACATAAAATCACATATCCAAACGCATATTTAGTGACAAAAAGAGACATCTTGTCAGATAAAGGTAGGAGAAGAGAAAAACTGACTTAGAAGTGTTCTTGCAATATCCCAAAGTATATATTGCTCAATGTGGTTTTTAGGGTTTGAGATTTTTGTTCAAATTCAGAAATTTGTCTAAACTAGGATTTGGGGTTCTAGTCCATAATATTGATTAATTTCTCTTTTATTAGTTTATCACTAATTTATTATAGAAGATCGCCACTGACATAAAAAAAATAACAAGTGCAAAAATATAAAAAAGAGCAACAAATATATAGAAATGAAAATCTATTATATAGATAGATAGTGTTCATGGCATACGTTTTACCCCCAATAGCAACAAAAAGATTAAAAAAAATAAAATCATCAACCACTTCCACAAATGAAAGTTTTACAATAAACTAAAACAAAAAAAAACATGCTACGGGGATGGTGGTGGGGTGAGGAGATCGTTCATGCTCGATGTTGAGCCTCTCAAGTATTACCCGTAAAAAACGGGTCATTCGTCTAAGATCCCTCTCCAACCGTTCACGATCCTCAGCAAGACCCCTGAATACGTCTAGCCATTGTCGATGGGGGTGGTAAAGCTTATGAATTTATAGAGAGTGAACATCTGATAATTTAGTATGAGAAGATTTTGAGAAAGTAAATCTCCATACTTTGGTAGAAAATTGATTGACATTCCTAAATACAAAAATAAAATAAAAATTGGATTGTAACTTTTAAAACTCTATCCAAGGTGTAGGTTGTGTATCGATCGGGTGAAGTTGGTTTTAAAGGTTCTTTCACCTTATATTGATTTTTTTGAACCTGCTTCCACTCTCCTATAAGACTACTAAGAGGGATTAGTTGTTTAAAATCGAATCTAAAAAAGAGTTATTGGTTCATCAATAATGATAGCGGTTTCGATAACGATTTTAATTTGATTTATTATAGGATTATTGATTCTTAACGGTTTAAAGTTTTGTTTAATGAGTTAACCGATAACCCGATATATAGTGACTTTATAATTTATATTTATTACCATTCGGTATATAAAGTCCTTCACTAAGGGTTTAGTATTCATACTTTTATTTCTAGTTGTCTCAAATTCACGGCTACTCTACAATGTTTAGCATTTGCTTTTGAGCAAAATACAATTTATCCCATTATTGAACTTTTATCTCAAACTCTACTCTACAATCTAATAACGATTTAATTAGCACATCTATAAATCGATAATCGATAAACTTCAAAACTGAACCAATACGCAAATATTCCATTATTGGACCTTTATATTTGTGTTTGTGATTGTGATTACTTGCAGCCCAATAATACTCAAAAAAGTATGGGCCATCAACGTATAGGGTCCTTTTCGTCCTGGTTTGGTATTCATTTTGGAAATTTCAATAAATAATACAATTAATATCCCTAATAAAAGAGAGATTATTTAGTTTTCAAAAACTAACCAAAACTTCTTCTTTTTCTTCTTCTTTTTTTTTCTTCAAAATATATACTAACCTTAGTAGTCAGTCATACATGCATATCATAGTTGTCATACATACATGATACATACATACATCCTTCGTCGGAAAATTATGTTATATATATATATATATATATATATATGCCAAATTCTACATTTAAATGATATATATATTTAAAGTTGGACATCCTTGACAAAAGCTAAACCTTTGGCGTAGTGGTAATGGGTTTGAACCTCAAATAACACAATTTTGTTATCTATTTTAACAGCCACACATCATTATTCTTGAATACCCTTGATAAAATTTCTAGCTCCACCACTACATACATACTCTAATGACTATACATATTTGAAATACGCCTAACATACATTGACATGCACAAGACATACACACAATGTCACGACCCAAAATCTCATTATGAAATTCAATGTGTTTAGTTTAGGGATATTTTTATCCAGATATTGGCTACTCAGTGCAAATTGACTATTTTTTAAATAATTACGTTTTAAAAGAGTCCCCCTGAAACCGCCTATTTGTGCACTTTCCCCTCAATGAAATGAAATTGGATTTGGGCCAATTAATAACCAAAGGCCTATGGGCCGAAAAAACTAAGCCCAGTAGAATCCTTTTATATTGCTTCTCCATCACAAAACCCTAATCTCCATTGTCGAGCAGCACCGAGGGAAAAGAGCAACAATGGGTATGTTTGTTCATTTTTACGTTTTCTGTAGTTTTTCTTTCCGTTCGTACTTTGAAATATCTGTTGAACCGCCGAATTTACAGTATAATTTGTTGAACTGAACAAAGGCAGATCTAGCGTTTGAATCACTGTATATTTATTTGCGTCTATGCACATAGAGATTTGTTCTTAGCGACTAGATTTAAGTTGAATCGCAAGGTCCTTAAGGTGTAATAACAATTGCTACTTATTTTAGGTTTTTTGTTTTTTTACTCATCATGATCAATGCTATATCGTACAACTTTAGTCTTCTGCCATGAACAGTGGATTAAGAAGAAATAATGGATTCGTTCAAAATCTAGTTGTTTGTTGTGATAGCGGAATTGTTGTTGAAAAATATCTCTCAACTACAAGTTAGACATTGAGCTAGTCGAATACTTTGGGCATAAGTAACTTTAGATAGCAGCCCTGCGTTTTAAAGTGACTCATATTATCATGAGCAACGAGACAAGTATGAATAAAGCGTCTAGTTTAACTCACATTACAAACCAATGTAGTTTAATTTTAAAGCACTTTTCTTTTGAGACCAAGTTAATAATTGGTCATGTGTAATATCATTACAGCTACAAGCAGTATAACACACCATTTGTCGGGAACAAATGGTCTTAGTAGTAATAAAAACCCGTATACTACAAGTAGAATTTAAACTACTGCATATTCGTTTTTGCTGTATATGCTGCATTTCCCTCAAAGATTGTCCTTTTTATTGCAAAAAGCTGTCATATTTGAAAATATGATTGGTCTTGTATTATACTCGAGAAGCTGGATAGGTAGAAAGTTTGAATTAGACAATGTTGTTTTGGATATTTGTATTGCTAGAATAACTGTTGATGTTTGATTTTGGTGGAAATGTAGGTGCTTACACTTATGTGTCGGAGCTATGGAGAAAGAAACAGTCAGATGTTATGAGGTTCTTGCAAAGGGTGAGGTGCTGGGAGTACCGCCAGCTCCCATCTATTGTCCGTGTCACCAGGCCTACCCGTCCTGACAAGGCACGCCGCTTGGGTTACAAGGCCAAGCAGGTACATTTCTGCTGTGTCTAGCAATTTACTTAACCACAGATATATTTTGTCCGTAAAATAGTGAGTTTGGATATTTAGTGAAAATCAAGTTTGAGATTTATGTTCTTCTCAACAGTGTTCATCCGTTAATCGTTTATGAACTTAAGTCTACTTCTATTTGACTCAGTGTTAGATACTATTTTATTTCTCGGTTATGTTTGAGACATTCGTCTGTTGTTACTGAGATGCTTGTGCAATTGTACATAGAAACGCTCTGTTTCTTATACCCTTTAAAGGAAAAGTATAATGCAGAAGTCTTTCTTTTATAATGTTAATATTACATTTGCTTATGTACTTCAGAGTTGTGATTTAGACCATTTATCTTTCCAGGGCTATGTGGTCTACCGTGTTCGTGTGAAACGTGGTGGAAGGAAGAGGCCAGTTTCCAAGGGTATTGTGTATGGTAAACCCACCAACCAGGGAGTCACCCAACTCAAATTCCAGCGCAGCAAGCGATCTGTTGCTGAGGAGCGTGCTGGTAGGAAATTGGGCGGTCTTAGAGTCCTCAATTCTTACTGGATTAATGAGGTATGTCTTTTAAACTTTTTACCTATTTCTTCTACTTGTGCATTTTTTATCTTCCCAGTGCAAAGTTAATTGCATTTGTAATTGAGACAGAAATTCAGTCATATGGCGGTTGAATTTCTTTTCTATTCATGCAAATACCACTTTGTAAATGGTTCTATTTCGCTACTGAGACTTGGCTTGATGTTCGGAACGGAATTACATTATTCTTATCTTGTCTAATGCAGGATTCTACCTACAAGTACTTTGAGGTAATTTTGGTTGACCAAGCCCATGCTGCTATTCGCAACGATCCAAGGATCAACTGGATCTGCAACCCAGTGCATAAGCACAGAGAATTACGTGGTCTCACTTCGGCTGGTAAGAAATACAGAGGACTTCGAGGAAGAGGACATCTCCACCACAAAGCTCGCCCCTCAAGAAGGGCAACCTGGAAAAGGAACCAGACTCTATCTCTCCGTCGTTACCGTTGATCTGCTTGACCTTTCTGAGAGATTGTCGCTTTGCTTAATATTTTTGCATTATCTGGTTTTTAGCCCCTTTATCTTGAGACATTCAGTTGTTTACAATTTTGAACAACTAGTTTATGTTGTTGCTGAGGCCTGAGAGAGTTTACTGAATTCAAACAATAGATTCTAGTAGATTTTGTGTTGAAGTGTCCATTTTCTTTGCTTATAATATTAATTAATTGAAGTAATTCTAAACAAGAAGTATCGTAGATGAATGATACAACTCGTATTCGTCAATACAGTCTATATCTAGCTAGGGATGGCAATAGGTCGGGCCGAGTTACAGTGTATGTGGGGTAGGGTGGGTTGGATATTTTGTGGGTGCGGGAAGGGTTTAACTAAGTGTTTTCAACAATTTACACGGGCGGTTGCGGGTTAGGGAAGAAGAATCCTTAAATTCGCTTTTCACATAAATTTTGAATCAGTTTTGCATGGGCACAAATCATATGATAGTCTTAACTCTTTAAGTAAAAAATGGAACTGATCGAATGTTTATGATTTTTTTTTTTTGAATTGGCCAAAAAACTAGAAAGAAGAAAAAAGTATGTCACTATTTGCATTTTTTTGCTTATTACATCAAATGTACCTAATTCAAAGCTACCAAAAAATATGTTATTGACATTTTTAAAAGATGAGTATTATAAAATTGCATTTTAATGCAACACTAATAGGTTAATTTAGCTGTTAACATTTAACAAAATTCAAACTTTTAAGTTAAAAACTTGTATGCCTATCATTTGAAATGTTTTTTACTAATTATATGGGATGGGGAGGGGAGGGTTGAAAACAACTAATCATGCTATGTGGAGTGGGACGGGACGGATCAAAATCTTAGCGGGTTTGCCCCGCACCGCCCCATTGCCATCCCTATAT
Source organism: Solanum raphanifolium (assembly GCA_036250405.1). Lineage (NCBI taxonomy): Eukaryota > Viridiplantae > Streptophyta > Magnoliopsida > Solanales > Solanaceae > Solanum > Solanum raphanifolium. The sequence continues at coordinate 3,883 of JAJOOE010007723.1, read as the reverse complement.
CTAGTCTCTCTCCCAAATCTCAATCTCATCTTTCCTCTATCTCACTCTTGCCTGCCTCTTCCCTTCCTATAACAACAAGTATGTATCAAATACAATTGTATTAGCTTGTATGCATTAAATTGCAGTCTTTGCTTCTCTCCTTTAACTTTCGTTATACAACTTGCATCTATTGTCTCTCTCGAATCTTACTTGCCTCTCTCTTCTCTTTCTCAATCTCATCTCTCCTCTCACTCTCGCCTGCCTCTCACCTTCCTCTAACAACAAGTATGTATCAAATACGATTTGTATGCATTAGATTGCAGTCGTTGCTTCTCTCCTTTAGTTTTCTTTATACAACTTGCCTCTACCATCTCTCCCGAATCGTACTTGCCTCTCTCTTCTCTCTCTCAATATCATATCTCCTCTCACTCTCGCTTGCCTCTCACCTTCCTCTAACAACAAGTATGTATCAAATACAATTTGTATCAACCTGTATGCATCATATTGCAGTCGTTGTCTCTCTCCTTCTAATGGTAGTTTTATACAACTTGCATCTACCATCTCTCCCGAATCTTACTTGCCTCTCTCTTCTATCTCAATCTCATCTCTCCGCTCATTGCCTCTCACCTTCCTTTAACAACAAGTATATATCAAATACAATTTGTATGAATAAGATTGCATTTGTTGCCTCTCTCCTTCTCACTTTCACTTCCATTATACTACTTGCATCTAGCATCTCTCCCGAATCTTAGTTGCCTTTCTCCTCTCTCCCAATCTCGCTCACATCTCTCCTTCTTCTAACTAAAATTATGACTCGTAATTAGATAAACTATAGCTATAAATCTCTAATTAAGCCTAAACTATGATCATTTTTTATAAAGTTCCTCAACCGTCTTTTATATGTTTTAAATGAGTAGCCCAACTCCAAAGCCCAAATTATCAAGAATTCTAACCCGACAGAGTAATTGGGAGTATCCAGAATGTTCTACACCAAATACATTCAACATAGTCTACAATCTTTTTGTTTTATAGACATTTTTGAATTATCCTTTAGTTTGTTAAAATGTAAATCGCAACCCTCCTTAATCAGAGTTTTTGAGTTCTAGCCATGAATATGAAAAATTATTGATAGAAAGCGCTACACGTGGATGGGGCTATACCCGACGTGAATCCGATATAATAGAACTCCAATGCAAATATTGAACGACAGATGAGAAGAAGCAAAAAAAAAAAAAGTAAGCAATCACAATAGAGTACCATAGTTAATTATTTTTGAGGTGTTTCACACCCTTTAAGAAAAGTAACATTTTTTCAAATTGTAATTATGTCCAAACACAACTCTAATTTCTAATATCGTTTTTAACTTCTTCTTTTTATAAAAAAAAACACATTTTTTTATTTCCAAAACGTACAATTGGAAAAACTTCAGAATATGGCAAACACCCATATATATTCAAGAAAAATAGCTATGTTTTATTTTTTTTCATGTTATATGGATATAATTAGACTATAAATAGCAAAGTGGATTATATACAAATAAATAATTTTTTTTATATTTTTAATATAATAAATAAATATTGTTAGTGAAAACTTACAAGATAACAAAAATACAACATTACAATTGAAAGTAAAATGAAGAAAACAGAAATCTCTTCAGGCTGAGGCGCGTGTATCTCGCTCTCTTTAAGGAGATTCAAGCCCACTGCAGCAAATGTTTTCACCGGTCCAGCATTAGTCCTTCTTGACTTGTCCCCTCCAGGATACAACAACCTAATCACAAAATATAACTCAACAACTCTGGACAAGAGTTGAGTCCAAAGCTCCACAAAAAGAACACCTCCCTTCAACTAATAAGAACTCTCTTTTTTGACAAACTTTATGCACTCTATATTTTTCTCTTGTATGTTGTGTGTTTTAAACCAAATGAATACCACTACTATTAATACTAGAAGAAGTCTTCCTAGCAATGAATAGGAAGATAATGGTGTAGTAAATAGTGAAGATAAATGACATTAGGAGTTACATAGATTACAAGGATAATGGAGGAATTAAGAGTGACAATCAAGTGCCCACCAATGCCATCAACGGCTAATACCATCAACAACATTTTACAAAACTGATGTGCATATGGCACTAACTCCAATTTGGAGTAATATAAGATAATAATGCAGCAATTATGATTGTCATTACATGCATCCAACATTTTGTAACCTATGAAAAGTGAGAAGTCAACCAACGGCCAGAAAACCAATGACTATGTGGCAATACATTCTTAAAATATTAAAATGCTACACTAACAATCCCCCACTCATTTTAATATTCACAAAAGAGTCTATCAGCTGAAGGAAGACTACTATGCATAATGAAGGTGTGGCTCTGCATTGAACCTCCACTTAGTGAAACAGTAACTTTTACTCCAGAGTCGTAGTGGTCTCAGACTTGAACTATGACTGCTTAAGGGAAATAAAATATCACTGCTCACACATAATAATCAAGGTGTTGACATGAGCTTTAAAGCCAGTACGTTATGGCCATATGTTATCCCGGTTTCATGAGTGCTTTTGAGAATAAGCCCAATTCTCATAAGAAGCGACCTACTTCCACACATCACATAGGTGAAATCTGTCGAGAGTGCTCCTGTCAGCTTAACACTCCACCCATACGGGCAACAGATATTCATTAAGAGTTTTATCAACTCAACCTTCACAAACTACAGGAAACAATGCACTCACATCATAGGGAGGGAATAAAAAGATAGTGCATTTTTCACAACAAGCCATCATATGATTAGTTTTTCCCTTTGAACCTGGTTATAGGATCTCTAGTCTCCAGGTTGGGTTTCCTCATATATGACTCAAGGATTTATAGGCTTCAATCCCATCCCCCTCGATGTGCTCTAGACCTTTTCTCTTGTTAAGGCCTTAGTAAGAGGATCTGCAAGATTATCACAAGATTTGACATAATCAACATTAATGGTACCATTTGTCAAATATGATCTTACATTACTGTGTTTCCTCCTTATAGGTCTGGATTTACCGTTGTAATAACGGTTTTGAACTCTACCAATTGCAGCAGTGCTATCACAATGAATTAAAATATGAGGAATTGATTTTTCAAAATAAGGTATTTGAAATAACAAATCTCTTAACCAATTTGCTTCCTCACTAACTGAAGCTAAAGCAATTAGTTCAGCCTCCATGGTAGAGTTAGCATTAATAGTTTGTTTTTTTGATCTCCAACAAACAACACCACCACCTAAAGTAAAGACATAACCAGTGGTAGAACATGAATCACCTGATAAAGTGTTCCAATCTACATCACAAAAGCCTTCAAGTACAGCAGGATATTTTTTATAGAACAAACCACAATTTTTCGTTCCAATTAAATATCTCATAACTCTTGTTACAGCATGCCAATGTTCATTACTTGGCTTGCTTGTAAACCTACCAAGTACTCCTACTGCATATGTAATATCAGGCCTAGTGCAATCAGTCACATACCTCAAACTTCCGATTATGCTAGCATATTCCTTTTGATTAATTACATCATTTTCACTTTCAACAGGAAATAAGTGAACACTTGAATCAAAAGGAGTAGCAACATGCTTGCAATCAAGAAAGTTATATTTTTTCAAAATTTTCTCAACATAATGTGACTGGTCAAGGAAAATTCCATCACATGTTCTTGTTATTTTTATTCCAAGAATAAAATTTGCCACACCAAGATCTTTCATATCAAAATGGCTTCTAAGAATATTCTTAGCTTCATCAATAACATTCATGTTAGAGCCAAAGATCAATAAATCATCAACATATAGGCAAATAATCACATGTGAATTATTCCAAGACTTATGATATATGCACTTATCACACTCATTTGTTTTAAAACCATTTTCAATCATGCA
>JAJOOE010007722.1:0-73765 GCA_036250405.1 Solanum raphanifolium | reverse complement strand
CCCCCCCCCCCCCCCCCCCCCCCCCCCCCCCCCCCCCCCCCCCCCCCCCCCCCCCCCCCCCCCCCCCCCCCCCCCCCCCCCCCCCCCCCCCCCCCCCCAGTTCTCTTCCTAATTTTTTTTTACGCAGGATGTTACTTTTATTTTCTTTTTAAGTTAATCTTTTTATTGCATTTTTTCCTTCAATTTTTCTTTTTTATCCATTAGCTATTGAAGAGTCTATTATTTTTCCTATTTTATTTCACTTTTTTTTTTCTATTTCCTCCAAAATTAATATTAGTTATTATTTGGCCGCAGTTCAATGTTCGTACACTCGGTAACATCTTTTTTTTTTTTAAAAATATAAGCGTAAAAGTTTTTTGAAGTTATTTTCTTAACGGTTGAATCGATAATTTGGGTAGTAATTTATTAAATAATTACAATTCTACCTTTAGTTGACTAGTTAGCTTAGGCTTTAGTTCATTTCTCAATTCTAATCTCTCATAGAGAAAGTTTCAAACAAAAATTAGGATAAAAAGATTATTTAAAAGAAAATTAAAAAAAGATCCTACGTAAAAAAATAATAGTAATTTTTAATACTAAATATATAATGTATTTATTAGTTGAATCATGGTTAGAGATTTACTTTGGGAAAATAAATCTTAGTCATTTATTTTAACATATGTCATGTGTCACTAATCCAAATAGGAACTTGGGAAAATGGAGAGAAGAGAAAAGGAGAGGAGCCAAATCTCATAGGACTCATGTGTCTATTTATTCAACTTTATACATATTTAAGTGTCTACTTGTGCGCATCCAAAGTTGGAGAGCGTAAATGTGAGAGAGGCCAAGTTAAAGGACATATTTATGTATTATGCCAAAAATGTACTACTATAAATTAGAACGAATTCGTCTTTTGTCCCGCATAAAATTTATATACACAATGTTGAATTACATAGAAAGCAACTAAAAATACAAAATATTAAATTAATAAATGAATAATTCCCTGTCCAACTGGGTCGTTTGGTGGCTGAATAAAAAACGAGTTATCTATATATTAATTTTCGTATAACTTATACGACGTTTGGTAAGTAGATAGGAGGAAAGTTATTCATGTATAAAATTAAGGGCATAAATTCCACTATTTTATATCCTAATTACTAGAATTCCCGATAGTTTGTAATATTACTTTTTATACTATATTTTGGCCTCTAGATAATGTATCATTAACGGAGAGATACATGTATCCAATAGTTTTTAAAGCCGAAATACACAATTTATTAATTTGAATTAAAGGGGGTGTAACTTATTTCCTTAATTAAAGAATTAATTGTTGACAAATTAACAACCCAACAGATTTACAGGATCCTTGAATATCAACTCTAACAAGTTTTCCTAAAATAACGAAATCATAAACCCAAGTAGGGGTGTTCACGGGTTGGTTTGGATCGGTTATTGATTAAAACCAAAATCAAACCAAACCTCATCGGTTTTTAAATTATCAAAACCAAACCAAACCAAATATAATATACATTTATCGGTTTGGTGGTTATCGGTTTCGGTTTGGTTTGGTTCGGTTATTCGGTTATTAACCATACACAAAAATAAAAGAAACAATTCATTCAAAATGTGAAAAAAGTGACAACAATGCATTCAAAACGAAAAATAGTTAGAATAACTTAAATTATTACTGAACTTTCGATCACTAAATTTACTATCAATAAAGCTTTAAAATTCATTATATTAGCCTAGAAGGAAGAGACAATAACATTTTCAGTTCCACAAGAATTGTCATAAACACTCATATACATGAAATCAATAAGATAAATGTTTCATCTTAGACATTTTTGTTTTCAATAAGTAAATTATAAAGAAATTTTAATGAAAATGTGTATAAGATATTTAAAATTGTTTATAAAAACAATCTATTAAGTATGTATATTAATAAAATATATGTATATAATTCATCGGTTTGGTTCGGTTATTTCTTCGATTTTTTTTTAATAAAATCATAACCAAATCAAATACTATCGGTTTTCAAAAATCTAAAACCAAACCAAACCAAACCCAAATAAAATCAGTTTTATTTTATCGGTTTGGTTCGGGTTTTCGGTTTAGATCGGTTTTTATCCAAACCGTGAACACCCCTAAACCCAAGTAATTATGTTATTGTACTCTTCATCTTCTTTATCGATTCCTTCCTTTCTATCTGAAAGTTTCGAGTTTTTTTTTTCAAATGGTCAATCACAGTATTGTTGAGGCATTTCCTTACAATTGTTTGCCTGAATCCTACGCAACTTCTGAAAGGTGGATGATGCATCTCGCCATTAATGATACATGTATCTCGAGCATGCATCTCGCAGCCTAATTTGTAAAAGTTTATACAATTGAACTTTAGAGAAATATGAACTCTATCTCAGATGCATGTATCAAGATGTATCTCAGCTTTAAAAATTGTTGGATATATGTATCTCACCATTAATGATACATGTATCTCGCAACCTAATTTGTAAGAATTTATACAATCGAACTTTAGAGAAATATGAACTTTAGAGAAATATGTATCTAGTATTAATTTGATGCATCAAATATCAATTTCATACGTTATATCCAAAGACATGTATCTCGAGTTTATCGTAAGCAGATACATATATCCAAAAACATGTATCTCGTCATTCTTCTTCTTCTAGTCAAGTTTCTTACTCATCTTCGCTTGCTGGTAATACAAAACTATCAAATATCGATTAGCGAAATTGAAGCCGAAGAGATGATCGACGATGATTTTGCATCATATATATCCTCATAGACAACGAAAACAGTTCCATGTGTATCCTTAGTTGTGCCAATACGAATCTGTCTTATAGCACAGTACTTGCCAAAGATATAGTACATCTGCCCGCTCATGATGTTGAACGGAAGGTTTCGAACGTATAGTACCATGTTAACCTTTGACAGTAGCCGGGTATTGCCCTTTCGGAGACTTAACGTCCCCATAATTTCGCCGGAATAAGAGAGAAAAAGTTTAGCCTCTTTTACTTAATAGTTTCGCCGAAAGATGAGCAAGAATCAATTTTTGATATTAAGAGGAGGAAGGATGAGAGAGAAATGGTGGAGGACCTGAGGGATTAGAGATATTGTTGAAGTAGAAGATTGGCAGAGGAAAACAATTGATGAAAGAGAAAAATTATTAATTGCAATTGGACCATTAATTTTGGTATTTAATCAATCCTAGTTTTAAGGGATTTGTTTATCTAATGGTATCTTTTAAATTACATGGTATAAAATATTAAAGGGAAAATTGTACATAATGGCAAACTATTAATTCAAATTAAATGGTATAACCACACTTTGATTTAATTGTGCCCTGTAGCAAACTGTTTGCCAGTCGCCTCCCTCCCTCAAACTCTCGCTCGCCACTCTCCCTCTCTCGCTCGCTCTCTCTGTCGCTCGCGTCACTCACTTTATACAAACAAAAATGTATAAATTGTGTTTCTGTTTGTATAAAGCGAGAGAAAATTGTATATACACATGCAAATACATATATCTTCGTTCTATACACTTATAATTATACAATACAAATATTCCCCTGTCCAGTTCTCTTTTGCCTTTTTCTCTTTCTCGCTTTATACAAACACAGATTATACAAAATACAATGTATAATTTATGTTTGTATAAAGCGAGAGAGAGAACGATATTTGATATACAAACATTTTATTTCGATTCAATTGTATACAAATTCAAATTTTATACAGATATACAAACACATAAAATTAAATTGAGAGACTCTCAATGATTTATACAAACGAGAGGCTGAAAACAATTTATACAAATGGCTTGCCAGCGAAATTATACAAATATGAAGAGGAGCCAGCAAATTATACAATTGCTTCTTTTGTATATATGTATAGCGAAATAGCCTAGTCACAGCATGTTTGATATGGAGCACAATTATGCAAACTTTGTTATAGCATACAAATATGAATTTTGTATTTGCTATATGTGAAAGCTGCTCAATATTAAAAGTGGTAATATATGTAATTGTTTAAGAGTAGAGGTAATTTAGTATATATGATAGGGATGTATGTCTAGTTAGATAGTTTTCCCTAGAATTAATTCAACATTTGGTTGACAATTTAAAAACCCGCATAATTACTAATACATGTACAGGAAATATAGGGAGTATTATTATGTAGAATAGAAGATGATGGAATAACTAATACAAATATAACTATTTACTACATAACTAATGCATACATAAATTCACTCATAATTAATCTTTATATTAATAATACACTATACATGCATAACTCTAATTAACCAGCTACCAAACGATCCCTAAGTTCATCCTCATTGGGCTGTACTTTTATTGAAGGAAATAAAATGCGTGGAATTTGGAGCACAAAGGGTAAATTCATCAAAGACTCTCATTGATCTTTCATAAATGTGTTGTTGTGTAGTTCTAATGATCAGTAAGTTGCTTTAAGAATAAATTAGAAATTGGCACACTTCTCTGTTGGGTTTCCTAGTGCTCATTTGAAGTTGTTAATAGTTATTTCACGTTTATGTTATCTACTATTATCAATTTGTTATTAGGTAATCATAAATTGTAAATTCTAACGGAGAAAAATCGAACCAAACCAAGATCCTTTTCATTTCATTTGATTTAAGAAAAAAATTAAAAACGACTAAATTTATTTTGTTTAATTTTAATTAAAAAATCATGAACCCAAATTAAATCAAACACGTCTATTCACTTGGAATACTTTGTGGCTAATTTGATTGGCATTGTCAATGGAATTCTGTGGACGGAGATGATTTTGATCTTACTGAGAAGCAAGAATTCACCATTCTGATGAAGAATACACTACGAGCTCGTATATGTTCTAGAGGTAACTCTGTTTTTTAGTTTTTTCGTCATCAACTTTTATAGGACGTGTGTGTGTACTTGTTCAATTCTATATAAGTTTAAGTGTCTACTTGTACACACCAAAAAATGAAGGACTAGATACAAGATGAAACAAGTTAAATGTCGTGTTTATGTTTATTTGAGCAAAAATTTTAAGAAAAGGGCAAAATTTGGGAAAAGTTTTGGGAGACTAACAATGTTTCGCTAGGAGTAGAAATAAAGAAAACGGTGCGACTCTTTTGAGGTATGAGCTTTGAGAGCTCCAAATATGGGATCATACTGCCAAAATCCAGCCTTGAAAATACTGCATCAGTATTATATTATTTATAATACTTAAATAGATGCTATCATTTTTTAACGTTTACAATATTACACATCAGCAATCTACACAATATTGCAACAACCTATTTGAGTATTTTAGGCCCTTTTCCGATATAAAAAATATGGGATAAAATATAAAGTAAGATTATCAAAATAAGCAAAGGCAAAATGGAAAGGAAAAAAAAAATAACGCCATTACATCAAATCATACATAAAATAAAATAAAAATCTAACGTTATATGATAATAAATTTAACAATACAAAACTAAATATTATATTTAAAATAATAATACAACCATTCAAACAAGCTTATATTGCAACAAGGCATTATTCATCATTTCTCCTCCAACTTGGTGGGAGAAAAGTCCATCAATAAACAACAACAACACAAACCCACTAAATAGGGTACATTAATCTTACTACTACCTCGATCGATCTTACTACTACCTCGAGATGGAGAAGTATGCAAACAAAAAGAAGCAATTACCAAATTCAAAGAGAGTTAACTCTGGGGAAAATACAAGTTTGTAGTGGATTCTTCATCATAACGGCGATATCTACCTTCTCCGTGAGATCAACATCATCTCCTTCGACGGGATTCCATTGGAAATGCCAAACCAAATTAGCGACAAAGTATTCCAAGTGAAGCATGGCCAATGCATAGGCGGGACACATTCTCCTCCCTACCCCGAATGGCATCATCTTAATCTCTCTACGTCCTGTATATCAAAATTACCTGCAGCTCATCCTTCCACTAAGAACCTCTCTGGCCTAAACTCCATCGGATCCTCCCACACATTTGGGTCTAAACCCATCTCCGCAACCATGAAATTGGTGGTGGCATCCTTTGGGATGACGTAGCCGTCCAATTCAACTTCCTCCGTCACTGAGTGTGCAAGCACAGAGTGACCGGGTAGGTGTCGTCTAAGACCTTCTAATATCACTGCTTTCAAGTAGGGGTATTTTCTGCAAATCTTCCTCTTCAATTGTTAACTTGCTCTGTTTTTCTCCCACTACACTCACAATTTCTCGGTATAGTTTTTCCTGAATGGAAGGGTTTTTGACCAAGTTGGCCATAACCCACTGTAAGGCAGTAGACGTCGTATCAGTTCCGGCGCTTAGAAATTCACTGCAGAGAGCTACGATTTCTCCAACATTGAGTTTCCTGTTTTCCTCTGGCAACTCCAAATTCAACAATGTATCCACATAAGCCACTACTAATTCATCACCGTGCTCCGCCTTTTGTTCTTTGGCTCTGCTTCGTGCAGCTTCAATCAAAGGACTAACGATATTCCCTTGCTCTCGTTGTAGTTCAATGAGTTTCTTCCACCGATTTCTAAATATTATTTTTCCAATTCTAGGAAACAATTTGAGTATATAATTGTATCGTCGGTAACCCAGGATCAAATTGCGCTGCATATTATCAATTTTTTTAATTTCAGCTTCCTCAAGTTTATCCCCAAAACACATCAATACAAGAAGACCGAACATAGCATACTGAAAATGATCAATTAACTTGCACAGAATCGACTTGGGCGGCGTGACGGAGTTGCTGAAGGAGGATACCCAGCACCCACGACCTGGCCTTGGAATAGGACTTGATGCGACAAGGGTTGGGTATTTCTGAAGTCAAGTTTCGACGGAGAAGACGCCATATAGGGCCGTAAGAGGCAATGCGGTTGTTACTACTGACGGTGTTGCCAGCAGTTGGCCGGTCGGAGAAAACAGAGCCTTGCTGGATTAAAGCTTGGTAGGCTAAGGAGTGACTAGCAATGTATATGGTGGGACTAGAACCAATATTGAGAGTTATGAGAGGACCATACTTATCCTTAAGGTCACGGAGTATGGGTTCCACTTTGGCGGTGGACCATAATAAGTTGCCGATCACCGGAAAAAGTAGGGTCCCGGCGGGAGTTTCTTTCTGGAATTGGAATTAGGGGAAATGATAATAGTAGTATTAAATAGAAATTTCAGAAATAAAGCGACACAGAGAGTAACGACGATCATAAACCAGCTTTCCATCAGTATATTTTTTTTTTCTTTCTTCCAATCAAGCTGAAATTTGAGCAGAATTTGAGTGTGTTTGTTTTTGTGAATTTAATAATGTCAGGTTGAAAATCGAAATTAAAAAGTTACCCAAAATATATATTTTGAAAACGAAGAGATGATTTTTTAATCCTTTTATTCGTTTTGAATGCATGGATATGGGTGCATATACTGCAAGCGCAGGCAACAAAAGAAGAATAGAATAATCAAACACAATTCACCATGCAAACGAAAGTCACGTGGTATTCCTTTGAGTTCGGAACTTAAATAAGCCACAAAAAGATAAAAGTGATCAAAATAAGCCAGTATTTTAATAAGTAATTGTAATAGGCTTGGTGGAAGAAAAAATTTTGTTTTATGCAATATTCCAAACGTTTTTCGTTAGTCTCTATATTTTAATATATAACGGAACTATTTCTTACACTTTGTAAAGTGTAAATTTTTCTTACACTTTGTAAAGTGGAAGTTTTTCTTACACTTTATAAAGTGGAAGAAAAAATTATGTTTTACAAAGAGGAATATTTTTCACGTTCTCTTTATGAAGCTTTTGCAGTGTTTATCATACAATTATATTGATTTTACATATCATTAAAATGGTAAAAATTATTACATTATGTATTTTTATTTTTTTTTATTTTGAAAACTCCTCCGAGCTCTATTTAAGGACGTTCAAACATCTTTAGTCTTCTATTTTTCTTTATTTCAATCACAAAAAAAATGTCTTCTAAACCAAAGTTGGAGTTTTGATTTATTGGGATGGCGAAATTATACATGACGAAAATATCGTTTATTATAATTGTCTTTCCAAACACAATGCTAAATATTTAATTAATGTCCGAAATCATAAATTTCTTTCATCAATTTATAAAAGAATGGGTATAAATAATACTGATTATAATTTGATTATAGTCGGAAAATACCCTACTTTATTTTTGTCACAAGGACAAGTAAATTTTGGAGAGTGAACTATCTATAGGGACGAATCGTTGATCGACTTTTTGAGGGTTCCAAATGATTACATAGATCAAATCAAGTTAACACTTATGATACATAATGTAATAATTTTTTTCTTAAATAGAGCAATTGGAGGAGTTTTCAAAAAAAAAATAAATACATAATGTAATAATTTTTTTCGTTTTTATGATATGTCAAATCAAGATAAGTGTATGACAAATACTGCAAAAGCTTCATAAAGAGATACAATTTAATGCAAAATGTGAAAAATATTCGTCTTTGTAAAACAAATTTTTTTCTTTCACTTTATAAAGTGTAAGAAAAACTTACACTTTACGAAGTGTAAGAAATAGTTCTGTTATATATTAAAATATACTCGTTATGAAACTAACGAAAAATGTTTGGAATATTTCATAAAACGAAATTTTTTCTTTCACTAAGCTTATTTTAGTTACTTATTAGAATAATGACTTATTTTGATCACTTTTATTTTTTTGTGGCTTATTTAGGTTTCGGACTCTATTCCTTTTAACATGGATCCAACGGATAGTTAATAGTTTACTCCTGATTGCGTTTATGGTGGTATAATATAAAGAGAAGGTTGTCATGAATTATTAATTTTATTTTCAAATTACTGACGGCCTTAAAAACTTTATTTACTTGATTAATTAAACTTAAATATATTCAGATCCACTCTTAAATTCTTGCCATCAACACTTCTCTCGATTTTTTATTTTTTATTAACAATCTCATGTTTTTACAAGAGTTTAACACCACTTGCTATGTCATATTGCATACCGAGATTGTATCTAAGTTTAGTTAGTCAAACAGAAGGGTGTTTTCAAAATTATCAATAGTTCAAAAACTAAACTAATAATTTGCGTCAAATTATATGCGGGGATATGTGATTCTTTCTTTAAAGAATGCAGCAAGGCGCTGAAACCAATGCGCCTTGTATGGCGCATGTCTGCCGAGCCTTACAAGGCTCAAGGCGCATTGATTTCCGCATTTGCAGCGGGGAACCTAATTTAAATGGCGTCTAAATTTGTTACCCTTTGGTTTGATAACTAATTTTATTGTCCTTTTGAAATTTTTGAAAAAAATTATTACCATTTTGGCTCCAGACTCTTTTAAATGCTTATCATAAATATATTTTAATATTTTATTAATATATAATCTATAATGAATTCATCTTCTATCCTTTAAATTTTATAGAAAACAACTCAAACATGATATTAATTATACTAATTTTAATATATGAATAATTCCCTTCCCTTAATTATGCTAATTTTAATAGATGAATAATTTCCTTCCCAACCAACAGCCAAACGACCATTGAGATCATTCTCTATACTCTTGTTGAAGGAATTAAAATTACTGTCCAATCTAACTAGCAAAATGCACACTTCAAAAGAAGTCAAACATCATCTAATTTTTTGGAACTAGTAAGTGTTTTCTAAAGCTTCATTGTTTAAAACTTAGATTTTGACACAACATTCTAATGCAAATACCAAAAGATATTCAAAACACAAAAGCATAAGAACACATTGAAAACCTAACTTTTATAACTAATTCAAACTTGTTCTTCACGAGTTATCGAGCTCTTGTTTCAGAACATCTATAATCGAGAAAATCAATCCTATCCACAAAATTGCATGATACATAACATATAACCACTAACAAAAAGAAACTACAAGAACCCACCTCTCCTTTTTAGTAGCGAGACAATACAAAAGTAGATTACAAGCTATTGTTAACTTTCAAGGACGTCGGGACAGAAGAAGATAGATAGACATTGTCCATCAAGCAGTCAACCAAATGATTCTAATGCCCTTCTTGCTATTCTTACTCCATCATTGCATCTGTGGAAGATGCTGTAGCTCGCTTATCAGATTTCCTTTTGCTCTTTCCTGTAACACGTGCGTTTGTAACCATCAATAAAGCAAAATCAACGAAGAATCCTTAATACATCAGGAATGAAAGATAAAATATAGCAATCCTAGTGTAACTTGCCTTTCTTCTTCAGTTGCTTCATTTTAAGTTTTGAGCTCTTTTTCATCGGAAATTTAACAGGAGCTTTATTGGAGTCTTGAGTTTTCCCTGAAGCAATTAGGAAAATGTCAATCAGTTTGACATAGAACATACATCCTTTCTACCATGTGCATAAGGAAAAGAGAGAAGGAACAAACAGAAAGTAGAGCAGATATAGCAACTACCCAAAACACCAAAACTTTTAGCATATCACGTAGATATAAGCAACATATATTCATCATAGGAAGCAATAACTCTACTCGTAAATACAAGCAGCAAAACAACAAAAAGATGAGCCTTTCTACTTACTGAACCAGCAATCTCAGCTCTATCTAAGAAATTGATTAGGATTTAGGATCAACAGTATAGCACTCTAGCCTAGATCAAATCAAATCCAAGATGTAGATTCACTAGACTCTGAATTCTAACTAGCTCGAGCCAGGGACAGAGCTAATAAGAGAGATTAAATCTCATTCTTTAAAAGATTATACTACGCAAATGGGATAAAAATCAAACCTTTTTTTATGACAAGGAAAACCCACAGCCGCTACCCCTCGGGTGCGCACAGGGTAAAAAACTCATTCCTATGCAATAGCTTGCAAACCACATAGGAGAGGTAACCCATACCAAGCAAGCCCGGTGCGACGAACTTGACCCAAAAGGCAACCCCCTTGCTTTCACTGCTGGCAAGGGATTTCGAACTTCTCCCACATGGAAGTCCCAAGCCCAAACCACTGGGCAACCCGAAGGTTAAATATAAACTGATGAATCCCATTCACCACAAGGAAAAATTGTAACATAGTAATCAAGGGCGTACAAAAGTTGCTTTAGGTCACAAGTTCAATCCCAACTATGTCATTCTAGTATGAATCCCCTTGTATAAATTCCCAGTTACGCCACTAGTTCGAGAATCAAATAACATAACACCTTGAAACAGAGATTTCAGTTAATTTAATTCTAATGGATTTCTCTCTCACACGCACACAAGATCATAAGCAAAATGCTGTTAGTTCAAAGTTCAAACCCCCAACTTAAACACTAGGTCCGTAGAAACAGCTACAACGTAACTAACATACCTTCAGCAGCATCAGCCACAGCCATCTCCACATCCTCCATTGTTATTACGCCCTTTTCTACAGCCTCCTTTTGGTCCTGTTTCACATCAATCAACACCCTCAAATCACAAATTCATAATACACGTAAATACAATAATAATTAGAAGATTAAAAGGAACTAATATTGATGAATGATTACAGACCCTGCGCCATTTCTTGAAGAGCTTGCGTTTACGCTTCCCGGAGATGGCAAGGGGTTGGACTTTCTGCTTAAGTTTACGGGTATTTGGGTCTCCATGTCTTGCTCTCTTGCTCTCTGAGATTATTGCTCTTCTCTTCTTCTGCACCTCGTTGAATTTCGCCATTATCCCCAATTTGCCTCCTTCACCTTCGATACTTTTTCTTTTGAAACCCTAGTTTAGTTTCTCTCTGCCCCTTTATACGTGTAGGCCGCCGCTTTAGGTTGAACCACCGGTTTAGTGTTAAATGTATCGAACCCGGTCCACACGACCCGTTCTATTTATTTTATTTTGGCTTGTTAATATAACATTAATGTGTATTCCTTTTTTATACAACTAATAAATAACTTTGAAAAATACTCAATATTCAAGTTTAAATAGTTTAGCAGTAATCTGTGATGGAAATAAATCTGTTTTAACAATGTGTATCAAATGAATATAGGTATAGAGGTATGTCAAATAGATGGAGCACGTAATCTCCCAAATAAAATCTCTGCGAACACGGAACATTTTTTTTTTTTTGGAAAATATAGATATGGACTTGTGTTATTATTCATTGTGGCATTCCCAGTGGCACCTATTTTGGTCGAAATGATATTCCCGCAGCTAAAAGCAAAGTAATCCATGACCATTTTTGCTTTAGTTCATTAGAATTATGATCTTCTAAACAAAAATTCACCAATCCAAGAAAAAAAGCATAATAATACCGCTTTATAATATTTTTGGATTCATTGTACATCTTTTTTTTTTTGGAACCCCAGAATAACCCGCAGCCGCTATAACCTCTACCACAGTCTCTACCCTTCGGGTGAGCACTTTGTGCGCACTGGATAAACCCCCCACTGTGTAATAGCCTGCAAACCACACAGGGGATCATTGTACATCTTTATTAAATACTAATACACAAAAAAAAAAAAAAACATAGCCCACCACTAGATATATAACCAATTTATGAATGGTAATAATCACAACAACAATAGAGAAAAGGATACTAACAACACTGGCATTCGAGAAAACACACTGTGCCAAAATAGTGTCCCTGAAGGAAAGAATCAAGTTAAACAACGAACTGGAACACTATTCTTTCCATTTTTTCCTTTTGTACAAAGTAATGATCCACTGTTGATGACATAATACACACGATTACACAACTAGGCTAATCACCAGCCCTCCATTTCGCATACTGGTGTTACGAGAGAACAGTTGCAGACCAACTTGGTTGCCTCAAGAATTCTGACAAGGAGACATTCAAGTATGAAAAACAAACTTGTCCAAGGGTGATAGCCGTACTTTCTATTGCCCGAGAGATGGAGAAGAAGTAAGGTGTGAGTTCTAGAGATATTTGGCTTCAATCTCTTCCAAAGTGAGCCCCTTTGTCTCTGGTATGATGAAGAAGATGAATACAAGAGACAAAACAGCTATGCCACCAAAGATGAAAAATACAGTTCCGGCCCCCAGTAAGTCCTGCAATTAGGAGTAACCAAAAATATAATTTCTCAAAGACATATTTGTTAATTCTGACTCGTAGTTGATTTTCTTAGATGACACCCATTTTTAAGCCAAATAATGCCACTAAAATAAACATAAGTTGGAAAAAGGGTGGGGACCCAAGAGAGAATAGCCTTGAATGCACAATCCATCAGTGATGTTGTTTGGACTCTTCAAAAATCCCCAGCTGTGTGTCAGATCATTCAGTAACGCATTTTTTTAAGATCCAACACAGGAGCAGTAGTATTTTTGGAGAGATCAAGCAACATAGTCCACCAATACCTTGTCAACTAAGATGAACGACTTCCAGATGACGTAAAGTTGTATGGACCAATTACATCACCACTTCTAGATGATATAAACTCATACGAAGAAATTGCATCACCTATGGCCAATTTATCATGGAGCCACTTTAAAGAAGGTGTCTCCACTCTCCAAAGCAATCAACAATTTGGGCGCTAGACCAAACAATCTTGTACAATTATACTTCACATCGGAAAACCCTATAATTTTATCCATTAACAATCATAACCATGCTTGCATGAGGTGTCAACTATGTCTTGAATCTTCAATCTAACAAATAAAAGAAATTATCCTCCGCTCTAATTCAATACTGATGGAAAGATCCAATACTGTAACTGAAAGCTTAATTTAATCTAAGTATCATGATGGGTACTCTACCCTCCCAAGACCCCACTTATGGGATTACATTGGGTATGTTGTTGTTGTATCATGATGGGTACTCATACATTTAATTACTTCTGATGTTTGTCACGACTCAAAAGTCATTTTAGACCTGAATGTTAGTGCAGGGACAAGTGTAAGAGCAAGAGAGCATCTAGCTTTAAGAACCCCATTTAGTATTGAGGTGAAATGTGTCCAGATAGAGCAAAATAGATGAAGTATGTACCCTACCCCTATTAATTCTGGATTAAGGTATTATGATTGATCAATATATTGTGACTGGCACTCACTTTTAGTATTCTTGGAGTGAGATTCCAAAATAGAAGAGACAAGTGATTTCGAAAGCTCAACCACTAATGCAGGCAGATTCTAATCAGCAGAAGATGTACTCTGACAATGAGACTTCGCCAGTATTAGCACCTAATAGACCCACTATCCTCCTTTTATCTTCCATTAATTGCATGGAATACATTGTCAAATCTTCAAATTTACTATTAAGATATAATCCATTAGAACTAAATATGTACAATATCTGCACATTCAAGTACATAACAAGCTTGAAGATACTCCAGGTTGGAACAAAAAAATTCAAACTTGTGTGACAGGCAAAAGAGATGCATCTTAATGGATACTATTTAGTTCTGTATGGTAAAAGGAATATATCATATGACTTTCTAAGAGTACCAATTTCAAGTATCTGATTTCACCCTCTATCCCTTTCATCTTTTATCTTTTCAAGATTAGGCTTAAAATGAAAATTAAAAAAAAACTCCTCAAATGAATAGACAACAGACTAACCTTCACAAATCACAATAACATGCCTAAAGTTGCTTTTAAGGGAATTCTTTAACAGAGTAAGTGCAAAAATATAATTTAGAAAATTCCAGAGCATTAAAAAGTTTTCAGTACCTGAAGAGGAGAAAATGCAAATGCCACTAGTGCATTTGCACCGAAATTCACAAGAACTGTAATACTCAACCCTCGCCCTCTAACGCGCAAGGGAAAGATCTCTGAGATCATCAACCAACCAATAGGACCAAATGATAACTGCAAAAGATGACTTCAAGAAGTTAAGAGCAATGCATTACTTGGTCAAGCTTCAAAAACCAAAACAAGCTGGATAGAGATGCTGTGGATTCTTTCTTTCTCTTTTGTGGCTCAAGGAATCTTATAGTTAAACAAAAGAAGTCATGATAAAAGGCAAGAGGATCGATTACAAAACCATAGGCCAGAATATCGTACAATTTTTTTCTAAAATCTAAAAATAGCACACACGAATCACAGAAAGAATTGCAGATGTTATCTTGGTACAATCAATACACCAAAGTAGAATATGTCCACAACCTCACTTCTTTGGAACAAACCAGAAAGTACTACTGTTTTGGGGTTCACCCTGTTACAAACTAATACCTTAGAAAAGAATGGAACGAGTCTTTCAAATCCTTTGTCCAAATGTTCTTGACTTTTGGACATAGACATATACATAGTAGATTAACAATAGGAAAGAATTGTCATAATTTCAATGGATACACATAAGACTAGCACGAGAGTTTTGTGGGAGACTTAATGCTCTTGAAACATACTCAACAAACCCCCAAGTTTCCTTTTAAATCTATAACATAATTCTTACGCAAGGCAATAGTGGATTAAAAAATATTTTCTAGTACCTCAGTAATTAACTTTCAGATACTTTTTTCTTCTACAGATCTATGATCTAATTTCATGATCTGCAAAACAATGGTGCCTAATGGTCATAAAATGGTCTCATACCTTTTTCCTTTTCATAACCTCTGCTAGAATAAGGGAACAGTGCAAGAGACTGCAGGAAGGAGAAGACACACTCACATGGAAAAGACATAGTAAAGGGGTTTACACAGTGAGCTCTGCATACAAAGGCCTGAATCAAGAGGGATCACAGCTCAGTTACTTGCGTTGGAAACTTATATGGGAAGCAAAGGTACCATACAAAGTGGCATGTTTCACTTGGTTTGAGGGAAGTTATTCTTACTCAGGATTATCTAAGATATAGGGGATTTCAACATTGTTCAAGATGTTATTTATGTGGACAAAATGCAGAGATATTTAGACATTTGTTTCTATACAGCAAAGTGACCGGCCAGTTATGGGATCTGTTTTATCAACCTCAGAGGTATCAGGTGGGAAATGCCAAGAAGAACCTCTGAAGTCTTGACAAGATGGAGCTCAGAGGGTAAATGCAGCACAAACAAAGACAGATGGAAAATTGTCTCAGCAACAATTTGGTGGACAAAATGGAAGGAGAGGACCTCGAGGTGTTTTGAAGATACAAGCAACGCCTTGGAAAGAATCAAAAATGAATTCTTCTATTTTGCTTTTGGTGTAAGTCAGAACATATAAACAATCTAGCTTTAATTATTGAAATTTTAGATTCCTTGTAAGAAGAGCAAGAGTTGATCTTTAGTTTCTGCTTTTGTCTGGATCCTCGGATGTAACACTCTCATTTTTTGTCTGATGATTTATATACAGATTTTGTTACCTTCTCAAAAAAAAGTTCTGCTAGTGGAAGATCACTGAAAAGAAGAAAGAAACATCTAATCTCAACAAACCATTTCAACCTAGTTACCAATAAGATTAAACTATTTCAAAGTCGGCTGAAAGTTTCAGGTGATGAACATTCACAACGTCCAAATAAATAATTTCCACCATACCAGTGGGGTAAAAGATGAGCAAAGGTTGTTGCTTACTCTTCAAAAAAAGAAAAAATCTGGAATTACTGCATCTAATAAAATTTGTGCAAAGTTGAACTTCAATTTTATCTTCCTCAAAAAAATAAAATGTGCACAAAAATCATGATGTTATTTGTACTGTATAGCCAAAAGTTACACTCACTCAGACAAGTCTATTGTAGTACTTTCAAGCACAAATATTGAATGAAACAAAACTTGAATTACCTGGTAACAGCCAACATACAGTAGCAGAGCAGTAACAGCCACAGCTGGAACATCACCAAGGAAAGTGTAATATGATCCCAGGAGGAAAAGTGACATTGCCTGCAGAAAATACATGATTAGTGGGAGCTTCAGAAAATTAACATTGATTGTTATGAAGTTGCTTCTTAGGAAGTAAGTTATCTAAGATTAAACATGTCAAATCCACCATACTAGGAATTCTGAAACCATAAATTTATAAAATTAATACTCACTCCATTCCAATTTACATGATACTTTTCATTTTGGGATGCTACAGCATGTTTGACAACAATCCATTGGCAATATCATATAATACAACTTTCATAACTTTCTAGAATTCAAATACAGTTAACTATTTTTAAACTCTAAAGTAATGTTTTCTCAACCCAGTTACCATTAATTTAATGCTATATTTTACTACCACAATATATATACACAAGTCAAATTAACATATAAAACTTAGTTGTCCAGTCAAACATTGCCATATATAATGAAAAAGAGGGTATAGTTACTTACAATCCCAGACACACCTCCAAGAAGCAGAGGCCTCCTCCCAAGCTTATCAATAACTACCACTGCTACAGCAGTCATAATGAGCTGAAAATGGTGAAAAAGAGGGAAACATAGGATCATTCCAATGCTGTAGCAAAAGTTAACTGAAACTAGCAGCAATATCCCATAAAGCAAATGGGATAACTAGCACAGAGCCACAGAGGAAGCAAGTTAAAAGGAAAATTAAGACTACTATCATTAGTTCTGTATCAATGAATACTGAATCAACTTTGCAACGATCTTCCGAACAAACCTCGAATGCAAGCATCCTATCCACTTAACGCCACAGGAAGCTATTGCCTTATATTACCATAAGAATTCAAAAAATAATAATATATATGCCCTTTACCACCTGAGTGGACATCTTTTCTTGTTCATTCCTTTCCAGGAAAGAACAAGGCTAAATAGAAAGAGAAAGAAAACAATCTTCCCCAAGATTCCACCTTCAACAGTGCAAGGAAAACCGAAGCTCTTGTAGCATCAGCTGCAGCCGAAAATCCCGCATCCTGCCATTGTACACTAAGTTAGTAGGGCACAAAGAAGAGAAAGTGATATAAGAACATCATTAGCACCCTTCAACTATTTGGCAAGTGTACCTGGAAAATTTTTGCAGCATAATACAAGACACTTGGTTGCCCAGTTATCTGCCATGTGAAAAGCAAAAGAAGTGAGTGCACAGTTAGATCATTGCAAGTGGAACGGAAATGAAACTATTAGATATATAGCTACCTGTTGAAACAAGATTAGTCCAGCACCAATTGTTAGGGCTTTCAAGCATTTTCCTTGCAACATCTCACCTATTGTCGCCTCTTTTTCTTCGCTTAGTTGTGAAAGCTCAGACAGAATGTCATCTACTTGACGAGATGCTGAATCACCAATTGCAGCTCCCCTAAGCTGGCACAAGCAACATATGGCTTTTTCTCTTAAACCCTGCAACTCACCTTTCCCCTGTATAGCACATAGAAGAATCCACCTGGGTGATGAAGGAAGCCACCACATTCCAATTCCCATAATAACTGCTAAAGGGGCACTAACTCCATACATATATCGCCAACCAGCAACAGTTTCTATCAGAAGGCTTCCAACTGTATATCCAACCTACAAATGTCAGCTTTCCACAATTCAAAAGAATGCTGTACAACAAATAATGATGTCATGAAATAGATATCTAGAGATCACCTTCCTCTATAGTAACGTTCATATAGACAACAGAATTTCCAGGCAAGTATGTAGTACTTACTAGCATCCCAAAAACTATGAAGAACTCCTTAAGAGAAATCAGTTGTCCTCGTATCTGGCTAGGAGCCGTCTCAGCAATGTACATGGGAGCAGCATGCATTGCCTGCCATGGAACAGAAGGAGAAAATGGAGCAACCAGTTTGAACATTGAGTCTTTAAAAAGAAGTAGATTTCCAAATATTTCTCAGGTTAATACTGTTTAATCCCTCACTTGACCTTGATGGTCTAATGTAATTGATGCCTCATCAAATCAAAGCAGAAAGAACAAAGGAAGCTAAAAGAGGTCATTTCTGTGTTTAGGAGTGTAATCAGGAGACAACTCTTACAGGAGAACGATAGAAGTGAGAGGTTCATGTATGTGAAAGCACCAGTCAGAGTTCAGGGGAGTAGAAAGACACCTCAGAGAAGAAAGAAAATGGGAAACAGTAGACAACTTTTAAAGGAGATACAAGCAAGTGGAAGGAGTTGAAGGAGTAGAAGGACTCATGTGCCTGAGAACTCACCATCACAATTCACATGTGAAAATACAAGATCCCCGGTAGAATAAGTAAAATGGAAAGAAAAGATTAAAGACATTGCAGTATCTTACCAGTCCAATTCCTACACCATACAGCAAGCGCCCAATTACCAGAATAACATAGACAGGAGCGAATGCTGTTACCAGAGCTCCAAGAAAGTAGAACAAAGCAGACACAATCAACTCCCTTCTTCTCCCTACAAATAAGTTAAGTAGTTTCAGTCACAAGAGTCACATTTGAATGTGACACCAATTGCGGTCGGATAGAAAAACTAACCAAGCCAGTCAGCAATTTGGAAAGCAACGGCAGATCCAATTAAAGCACCATACAGTGAACCACTAGTCTGTCACAAGCAGCAAACCTAAGATCTTTCCAATGCTCAGACAGAAGAAAGCACATATGATTTCATGAGAAAATGGTATACTTACTATAAGACCAGTTTGCACAGAAGACAAATCATACCAAGAAATTCCACTCAATGAAGCTGACTGCAGAATATAAACAACATTAACTTTTTTTTCAATCAAGAATATAAGCAGCATTAACTTGTTAAAGTTGTTTTTATTTAATTAGCCAACTGCAGAATATAGCTTGACACATTAGAACCATAACTCTATATGCTAGAATGAATAACAATACCAAGTGTGATAAACAAATATTATGAAATCAACAGTTCATTTAAAAGGTACACTATCAGCAACATTTGATGACCTTTCTACAGAAACTTGAAACAGTAGAAAATTTCTATGAGCTGTCATTGAAGAAAAACAAGCAATTCAACCGGACACATTTTTATATGACAATCAACATCTTTGTAAGAGCAAAGATCTTCTTGAGGCACACGATGTTCAAAGCCTGATCTCAATCAAAAGTAATTTCAACATATTACAAACTACCATGAGCTAGACAATTGAAATATGGTAACTGGAAAGACAGATAAAAATGTCAAGTTTGGTATTTTTCCTACTTGCTAGGCCAAAGACCAAAACTTCCATGTTCCCTCCAATATCAGTTCTTTCTCCTTTTGTACTTAGTTGGTCCAGAATCCATAAAGATTCTTGTTAACAGCCTTATGCCATCAGCTAGGAGGACATAAAATCAAGGTCGAGCCGCTAGAAACATGGTAATGAGACACAAGGATTCTTTTCTTTTTCTTTTTTTGATGATACGATACAAGGACTCCTTATTAGGTCGAAGGAAGCAAGATACCTCTATGGAAATTGTAGCAGAGGATGTAGCTCCAATATCATAACCATAAAGCAGTCCTCCAAAGGCGGGGAACAGAAAACTGGAAAATCATTCATCAACTTATCATAATATATTCAAACTAAAAGATCAAAAAATAATAATAAGTATCCTACTAAGTGAATCAGCATAGGACATAGAAAATCCATGGATATTGTAGTACTAATATTTTTCTTTTCTAATTTTTCCTTTTTATTCTGGAAGACTAAACCTTAAGCAACTAGCAATGTACGGATTGAGTGCAATAACCCAAAGTGAATTTGTAGTCTATCATGTCATACCTAAAAAGCCATTGAAGCTGGAAAATTTCTCCATTTCATTTTCTTCTTAACACATAGATTTTTTTTTGTGGATCATCTGAATAATTTATCTCTGGGAATAAAGATGGATATTTATATTTCCAACAGGACACATAAAAACATCCCGAAGCACATAAAAGATCACTTAGAATTCAAAATTGTAAAGAGAAGATCCTCTTTTGTATAGATAATTATATAATATAACTTAATAGAGGAATCTATTGAGCCAAATTCTATACTGTATATACTTAAGATATCATCTTGTCATGCTATAAACAACAACAACAACAACCCTGGTGTAATCCCACAAGCAGGGTCTAGGAAAAGAAAATGCCACATCGTTACTATCACTTTTTTTGGGTTGCTCACTCAGGAGCCCGACTAATCCGGATATGCTCATTGAAGGGCCCATTTCATGCTATAAACGAAGTGCATTCGATTTATCAAACAAATTGACTTACAGTTCCAGAAACTACTCGAAGCACATCTTACTGTTACATTTCAAATGGAAACTAGCACTGTGTTCAATTTCAGCACCAAATGCTTAAATTCGATGACCCAGATTACAAAATGGACTCAATTAGTAGATACTCACGGGAGTACTGCGGAGCGTATTGAGTAATTTTCAGCATGATGCTCGCCTTTTAGAAGTGGCTCTCGGACGATGTTGATCTCACTGGACGAATTTTCACCCTGCTCCAATTCACAATCATCAAAATTGCACAAAACACTTTTCCCCAAATAAATGGATAAAACAAATTACAGGACAATACTAAATTACCTTGTCAATGGATGAAACAATTAGCTGCTCGGGATCGTTGGCTGTCGCCATTGGAGAAGGTCAAATTGAAGATTTAAGCTTACAGGTTAGAGTATTGTCGAAGCTATAACTGTATTTGCTCTTCTTTTTATTATTATTATTATTATTATTAGGGATAACGGTCTAAAAAATACCTCAACTTTGATCGAATTTGCTGTTGCGATACTAAACTTTCATAAGGACCTATTAATACTGTATTTTTTACCCCTAAACTATTTAATATCCTTATCCCTTATTATTACTAGTATTATTGTTTTAGTTTTGGGAAAGTTAGGTGAAAAAGTGGAAGAAAAAACATATACAAACGAAAGCAGAAGACTGATTTCAAAGAAGAGGCCTATAGTATAGCAACGTTGCTTCTTCAACTACGCTGAAAATTGAAATGGTAGGTGAGAAATGGCAGTTTGTCTGGAAAACTAACAAAAAAAATTAACACCTTGTTTGGATGGTTATGATGGCTACTGTTGTATTTTTAATTTAAATACATGTTTGTTTTAAATTTTATTGTATGATATCATTTAAGTTCATGTTAGCTAACAATGAGATTTGGTATGACCACGTCATAATATCTTCCTCTCAATTTGTCTATAAATTTATCGAGTATTGAAGGGAAAAAAAACGGACACAAAATCTAAAATCTAAAAAAAAAAAAAAAAAGTGATTATTACACCAAAATATACTTGTCAAATTCTTATAAAAAATTTAAAATTTTCTCTAAATTTTTATATTTTATTTTTTAAAATAAAGTTCATCAATTACGACTTCAAGACGAAAGTGGATTCGCATTCATATACATAGTAATTATATAAGAAGAAGAAGAATCTAACAGTGTTGTTTTGTCTTTTCGATAATCTCATCTAGAAATACATGCTTATCATAAAGAGATTGCTGTAGAATGTGGAAAATTACTATATTAAAATATATATTCTAGTTGAAGCAAATTAAAAAATATGTTTATGTATTAATCCACATATTATATAGTATCAATCCACATATACACCACCAGACGTCTAGAACGAGATTCTGGCAGCCCATCCTCTGTATACTATTGGTATATAATGTTAAATATGATCACTTATTAACTTGTCGAATCTTGCATAATTGAAAATCCATCTTAAGATTCATATTTCTACTATATTCATCTTGTGAAAGGGAAGGGGGAAACTGAACCAGGCATTCAAATTCAATGCATTTGGTCTTCCCACCACGATCCACCATTTTCAATTCCAATGGGATATAACATAATATATCACTGAATAGCTTAGTTTCAAAAAAATAACAATCACTCTTTAAACCGGCGATGGAATAAAGTATGCATGACTACATTTTGGATCCAATTCAAAACCTGAGAAGTGAGAACCATATCAAAGATAAGAGAATTGTACAGCAAATTGTATCGACCTGAAATTTGATAGTACACATGTGCTTATAACCACAGGTTCAATACGAGGACTTTTTATTAGCGGAGCATGGCAGAAAATCAATATAATTGTCCAGCTGCACTTTAGAAATTGGAACCTATTCCTTCTTGGTGGGTTGCCAAGTTTGGTACCTAGTCCAGTCTCTCTGTCCAGGATTTAAAGTGTGTCCCTTGGAGTGATATATGTATGCATCACCTTCACCAGAAAAGTTCTCCTTGTGCTCAAGCCCGTACCTCTTGGGTTTCAGCAGTAGCAGCTGCATGGCATGTTATATAAGAATTCTGAAATGGTGGGGTATGCATCAAAAAGAACTTGTCAAGACTTACTTCATCACCAGTGTGATCAGTGACGTGATGGAGCCAGCCATGCCATTCTGCTGGAACTTGTGAAGCATTGTAACGATTCTTCTGTGCATACTCCACCCACCGGTGTCTTCCTACATAATCATGTCAAAAAAAGATGCTTTTACTTGAGCAATCATAAAAATAAAATAAGCAAATAAATCACTGAGGTCTAAGGTCTCCCAAATTTGGGTTACAGGCATCACTGCATTCACTATACTTGGAGATTAAGGACGATGAGACTCCAAACTATTAACCTTAAGGTTATCCATTTAATGTCTTAAACAAGATTAACATATCTCTAGAATTTGAAAATGTAGTCAAGCTTCACAATACGACCTAGAAAGCATGCTTAACTAGGCCAAAACTATTATTTCACACAATGAAACAAATAAGCCTCCAGTAAAGTTACTATCCTCTACCAAGAGAGATTAGTAGAGTACACATACTGAAGCAGATCAATTGAAACGCACTAAGTTCTGTCACCATTAAGTATAAGTCTTGACAAAGCAGCAACGGCAACAACTACTCAGTGAATAAAGAGCAAGAGACCTTTGCTCTTTTACATAGAACAAGGAAAATATAACCTACTCAGTGAATAAAGAGCAGGAAATCTTTGCTCTTTTACCTAGAACAAGGGAAATATAACCTTTCTTATATGTGGCTACATAAAGCTTTTCCTCTGATCACCTTAAGGGGAAAATATCAGAGCATAAGATTATACAACCAAATGATAGAACCCTCAACTTTTAGGCGATACACAAGGGAACCCACAACCTTGAAGATTCATTTTGTGGCACTAGTATTAAACAAGATAACGACAAGTGAGATGTACAAGGGAAACTGATTAAGACACACAAAAGAATGAAGCAGCTATACCAACCATATTGTGTATCGCCTAGCTTCTCATAATATTTGTTACCAAATTTATCCACACCAACAAGTGTTGCACCAATGTTGTGGATCTTGGTTTGCCTGCAGCAACAAGAAACAAATAGTATCTTAGATGGACAAATTTAAGAAATCGCTTTAACAAGAAAGAGATGTGGCAAGGTCTTTCAATAGTCTCACTAATACCTTACTAAGGAAAAATATTGTCTTACTCAGGCATGTATTATACAGCTGTTCTGTAAGCATGAAAGCAATCAGTTGAAAAATCTTAAAATTCAAACGAAAGAGGGGAAACAAGGAGATCGTAATAATCTTCCCCCTAATTTTGATGTTTCTTTTAATGTGAGGAGAAGTCAGAAAGTTGCAATTTTCAGCTACAACAACGACCACGACTACGCCTCAATAACAAGTTAAGAGCTCGGATCGAATCAGTATATCATCCTTATACCAAATAAAAATAAAAGTGAAAAATAAGTTAAATACATATATATATAGAAGAAAAAGAATTATACTTGAGAATCACACCCCTTGTCCTACCAATGTTAGCTCAATATGGTCATTATTCAGAGAGGAACTGGTTATTAATAACAAAAACTCAAGACAATCAAAACCAGGAAAAGCAGACAATACATGGGATTTCATCCCCTCCCTGTCTCCCACTAATATTCCATTGCTGGCCAATGTTGAAATTAGTGTCTCAAATTTAGAGAGATTTTACACTGTAAAATCTTGGAACCATTTGGGAAGCCTGAACTAGCAATAATGGATCGGTCTCCACAACCTCCTTACCAGATTCCCTCCTATTTCCTTTCTCACCAAATGACAAAACAACCACCAACAACAAAAAACATAGTCAAGATTTGGATCCTGAGAATACAAATAAAACAATCTCACATACAAATGTATGCATATGCATCTATCTTACCCATCCAACAAACAATAAATTCACGTCCATAGCACATAAGAGCATCATGTGGCATTCAACAACTTCAGATGTGATCATTGTGAAGACTATAGTTGTTGATGCAATTAGATTTCAACATCCATGTCAAGTTTCAATAACTTTTTTGATGTGTTTCAAGAGATGATGCTGAAGACTAGTCAAAAGAAAGAGGAAAGGTGTTAAGGCCTAAAATGTACATTCTGGGCTAGCTTTCTAAAAAGGAAAGCTTCACCTATTTCCTAAGATAAACATTTTTTTATAGAAATTTTCTTCTGAAGATATAAATGTTTATGAATGTAGTTAAGTATTCTGACAAATGGAACGTATCACTGGAGTCTGGAGATAACTAGACTGCACAACAAAGGTCTACTAAAAGGTTTCTCCTAAAATTAATTTTAAAAAGGGGATTGTCTATCCCTCCCAAGATAACCCACAGTCCTGGATTATAAGATAATGCACCAAATAATAAAGAACAAAAGTTTTTACCCAAAAAGAAGCAATTTCTGCACTACTCTTAACTGGTGTGGATTTTTCTGATGCCCTTGGCTCTGTTTGAAATAAATGTTCTGAATCTAAAACTGGGGTTTTAGTTCCAATCTATTTCCTGATATTGCAAGATTTCTTTAGCACATTACCGCATACGCTCGTCGGTAGCCGTGGAGTGTTTGAGAGTAAAAACCTTGAGTAACCAGCCAAATTCAATTTTTCTTAATGTTACTTTCTTCCTGAGTTCTACTACAGTCAATCACAGACTATACTGACATTTAGAGCCACAGATGAAAACTTATAGAGGCTAGACAAGCAAAAGAGCTTGTAATGATCGTTGCTCATCATGGTCTAAAGCCATGTGCATGAAAAAGTATTTGGTCATTGACAGGGGCAAATCCAGAGGGTCATTACAAGTTCACGTGAATTTAGTAGCTTATGCCCAGATCTTGTATGTATATATATATATATAAAATAATTGATAGTGAACCCAATTATTATTATTAGTATTAACTTGAAGTTTTTGTAGGACCCCGTAAACTTCAAACCCGGGATCCACCTTTAGCCACTGTGCTCCTATTCTCCTCAATGTACCACATTGCTAGGAAAAATGAAAGAAAAACTATAGCTCATACATACGTGATACGAGTGCCAATCATGAACAAAAAAATTGAACATATCAAACTTTAAACTCTTTACTAACCACCACCCCTCTCACTGCCCCCCAAACATTTTCAAAAAATGTAAGCAGATGAACGCAACAAACAACATTAAAGTGTTAGACAAAACCACACCAATATTTACGTGGAAACGCCCATTGAAGGTAACACCCCAGACAAAGGAGGAGAAAGTCTAGTTGTATGGCAATGTGTACTATGGAAAAGTTCAGCAACAATAGAAAGAGAGAATCCAAAAGTGCTAAACCACCCAACCAGAACAGCATATAGAAATAGGACAAACAAGGAGGTCATGACAGACCAATCCCTCAACAGCCACAAATCTTAGAGAAAAAATCCAGTCCATACTTAATACTGTCATCTTCTTAGCTCAAGTCAGACAGAATTCAGGCAACCAAAAACAAATAAACAGAATGAACAGTTTTTTTCAATTGTTCAACCAGTAATCACTAGTGTAGATGGTAACAAGTATAGCTAACAACACCATAGACCACTGAATTGTTTTGGTACCTTATTTTAATTAAGATCATTATGTGACCTCGTGCGGACCAAAACTCCATGAATTGAACATGTTCATAAAGCCAAACAAGTCAACCCCCTAATTTACCCCCATTGACAAATAAAATCATTCAGTTATGCATTCATCATTTCAAGGGTCTTTTTACAGCACTTAATTAGAAAGAGAGCTAAATGGTACTTACAGAAGATTTCCATCCGCGAGACACCTCCTAGTAAAATGCAAGAGGGTAGTTGTAATCAGCTGAGAGTTTGAGATTAATTAAACAACATAAAAACAAGAAGTGTAATGTTTTAAACTGATAATAACAGTGATGGAGCACCAAACAAGCAAGTTTACTTTGGTCACAAAAAGAGAATGCCCCAAAATGCTAGAATAAGTCATAATATCCAATTTACTTTGGTCACTTGAAGAGCAGAATTAAGTTGGCTTAAGCTGGTTATAGTAACAACTGCTCCTTATTCCGAAAACATAGGATATTAACTTTATCACATGTGACTGTCGTTATGCACAATAATAATGAATCAAGAACACCAAAACATTTACCAGAAACATTTCAGGTTAGGTAATAGTTCAGACATAAGACCATCTAATATAAAAATCGGTTTCATTTCAATGTATATCTTATTGTTCTTGTTATAACAAATCCAAACGAAATCATTTTCAACAAATTACCAACGGTAAACCAAACAACAGAGATTTCAAACCCTTTCATTCTCAAATTTGAGCTTACAACAAGAGATTAAATGGGAATAATCGGCACGAAATATCAATTTCAGATTAAGATTACGGAATCAAATTGAAAAAAAGATGCATATCAGATTTTCAAAATTTACGGAGTGCAATTTGCAAACACCGATGAATAAAAGGTAAGAGAACCAACACGTATCCTTCTTGTTTGAGCTCCTTGAGGAAATTTCCGATCCCCTTTTCCTTAATCGACTGGAAAATGCTCCTCACCACCGACGCCATTCTCTTCTCTTCTGCTTCCTTCTCTGAATTCTGTAAACAGACGCCGAGATTCGCTTACTGAGATGAAAATAGTATGGGCCCGCGTGAGTTGGTCTGGTTTACAGATCCGAGATACTGACTCGCTTCGAACCCGTTTGGAGATAATTGGGCTGGCCAAATTTTTGGGCCGGGAATATGGGAGAATTTCACGAAATTAGATCCGAATTTATGAGACATATCATGTTTACCTAGAGCCGTCAAAACGGACTTAGCCCATGGGGCCGGTCCAATTCAATTCGTTATTGGGGTAGGATTGAAATAGGATTTTTCAAGCCTATTTAAAATTAGGGCTTATAAGCCCAACCCATATAAGCACTTTCCCCTGAGGCTTGATCGGGGTCGGATTGAGGTTGGCCCATCTTTTTATTTAAGGGTAACTCACTAGTATATAATCTAATTATTTAAATACACGCTATGTTATAATATTATGAATCATACAAGACTTTGGTACGTCCAAATACATGTATCTCGGAATATATGGGCTCAAAATTAGGTTAATTTGTTCTAGATAGACTCTATCCAAGTAGATTCGCATGTATCTAGGATATATAGACGAATCTCGCGCCCTCGCCTTCCTCCCATCTTGCTTGTCACTCTTGTATCTCGCTTGCGTATCTGGTATGTAAGATACATGCTGATTACACTAGATTTTTTTATAGTGTTATTGAAAAAACACCATTATTTGACATATTTGATTTGAAAATCTTCTCATTTTCTTGATATTATAGAAATATAAGTTAGAAAGAAAAAAAAAACAGTTCATCCCAGCCCTCGGCCCTTCTAGGGTTGGGTTGGGTTGAGCATTTTCAGACTCTTCTATATGAAGGGCCGACAGACCCTAGCCCTTCAAATTCCTTTGCCCGCGAGGCTTGGGTCGGGTGGGGCTGGGCAGACCCTTTTTGACACCTCTACGTTTACCAAATATAATAGGGGTTTTTTAGGGCAAATTACAGAAATCACATACTTTTAAGGCAAAAATTACAATTTATCCATTAAAAGTTTATAATTACAGAAATCCCTCATTTTTGCGCATCAGATTAGTATATCAGCGCTTATATTATCATATCTCGCGCATCAGATTAATGTATCAGCGCTTATATTATCGTATCTCGCGCATCAGATTAATGTATCAACGCTTATATTATTGTATCTCGCGCAATTATCAGCACTTATATAGCTCTGATACATTAATCCAATGCGCGAGATACAATAATATAAGCGCTGATACATTAATCTGATGCGCGAAAATGAGGGATTTTGGAGATTTGTAAAACTTATAGGGGATAATGATAATAAGTAAACAAAAATGTGAGATTTCTGTAATTTTTCCTATTTTTTAAACACTAAACAAAAATTCACTCAATGGTTAGAATTTTCGTGTATAGAACTCTGTATAAAATTGATATGAAATGTGTATATAACTATATAAAATTTACATTAAGTTTTTTTAAAAAAATCGTGTATAAAATCTATATGAAATATCTTTACAATTGTATGATTTTGTATAGAACACGTGTTGGTTTCTGAAAATTTAATATGACTTAGAACACCATTATATAAAATTGTTATATAATATTCTTAAAAAAAATAAAATTATACAATTATAATAACATACAGAACTTAAAATATCATATATTTCTTCAAACAATTATCGTACAACATGAATACAATGTTGATACAATATGTTTGCAACTTTGAATTAAATAAAGTAGGACTGAAATTCAATCAAAATTGTAGATAGAGAAAGTATTATCAAACAATTTTATCTCAAGTTGTTAGATGTTCACTGCAAAGTTGCCTTAAGAGGACAAATGTTCCACAATTTAGCAACATTCAAGGGTACTTTTACTTGATGATTGCAAGTACAAAAACGACTACTTTAGATGGTTGATCAAATGAGAACCGGTGAAAGATTATATATTTTTTGTGCAAACATAATTTAAAAATAAAAAATCACATATTTATAGATTGTGCTTTGTTTGAGAATTATTTAGACTCGATTATTAAATATCTACAAATCACAATTTCATTGATTCAGTCTTAAAATGAAATGCACCATTAAATTATATTGCAAATCAAATAAGAAACTAAGAGGTCAAAGCTTACTAATGATTATATTGAATTCATTCGTGATACATAAAACGAGGAAAATGCCTGAGTATTTGAAAAGAAAAAGACTTATGGTAACAATATTGTAAAGTTTTTGGCCTTACTAGACGTGGATAACTTTGCTATTCAAAGGGGATAGAAGTAAGAAAATGTTGGAAGAGATGACCTTAAGCCTGATATGGATCTATTAATTATAACAATTAGATAGTGTCAGCTGTCAGGTCATTGAACTTAAAGCAGAAAATTCTAGTGAAAGCTTCATATGATCATTAAATTGATTAACCTGAAATGAGAAATCTATCATGTCCGAGTTCTACTATTCAGGTTAAGAGCGGAGTCTCAAGACAATAAAGAAGATGGAAGAGTCTCGACAAAAAATAGACAAATACTAAAACGGACAAAATATGAGCAAGTAACATATTTGACCGTTCAGTTAAATTATATCCGTTAGTTAAATATATATTATTTTTTTATATTAAAAAAATATTTATAAAATAATAACATACAAAAAAATATATTTTAGTTGACAATTATTTTTTCCCCAAAATTAGCCTCCTAGAGTTTGAACAACTAAATACAGTAAATGTCGAGAACCGTTTCTGTGTTTTCTAACCGATTTATTTTCTGGGTCGGGTCAAATTGTGCGTTGTAAATGCCCACGTGGCGAATACCAATTGGCTAAGTCTCCCTCGATGACGATTCTTCCTCCTTATTCACCTTCTCCCATGGCTACCAAATTTATTTTCTTCAGGTACTCATGTATGAAATCGTGAATAGCTAAGGATTCAGGATCTTCGCAACGATACAGAAACTTCACAGGTAAATTGATCTATGCAGCATTTCAAAAGTAATAGGGTTTGGCAACACTTTGTTTATTGTATCCATCTTCAATCAATCAATCATATCCCTAATTAGTTGAGTTAGCTATACGAATTCTTTATATCCATTAATTTTACTTTATTCGGGTCCAATTCATTCAAACTTTACTGAAAGATGATGTCTTTGGGTCATAGAGGGTCTATAAATCTCACAATTATCCTTAAACTTATTACCTCTGTTTCCTAATTTTTGTGATTAGGTTTGTATCCTAATATTTGGTGGAATCGATCTAAAAATATGCATAGGTTTGATATTTGGTCTTGTTGGAATGCCCTAAAAGTGGAACCTTTAACACTTGTAATGTATGGATAGACATATATTCCTTTTTTTTATCTGATTTGAAACTTTTGTTATTGACAGGAATTAGAGGAGATGATGAGGTTACAAACTTATGCGGGGCTTAGCTTAATAGCTACACTGGCTGTTATTTATCATGCTTTTAATTGCAGAGGACAATTCTACCCAACAATGGTTTATCTGTCGACGTCCAAGATCAGTCTTGTGCTTCTTCTCAATATGGGTCTTGTTGTCATGTGCATTTTGTGGCAGATCACAAAGAAAATTTTCCTTGGTCCCCTTCGAGAGGCTGAGGTGGAGAGGCTGAACGAGCAGTCTTGGCGGGAACTCATGGAAATACTTTTTGCTATCACAATTTTCCGGCAGGACTTCTCTGTGACCTTTCTTGCAATGGTAACTGCGCTCTTGCTTATCAAGGGTTTGCACTGGTTGGCTCAAAAGAGAGTTGAGTACATTGAAACAACTCCTACTGTTACTAGATTGTCCCACATTCGCATAGTATCCTTCCTGGGCTTTCTCCTCTTCATAGACAGTCTCTTTTTGTACGACTCCATGAACTATTTGATACAGACAAGACAGGCATCTGTTTCTCTCTTCTTTGCCTTTGAGTAAGTCAAACTCTTCCTACTCACTGTTGTTGCTCTCTTTTTGGTTAATATGTGCTCCTTAAGCTCCACTGCTAGTTAGTGGTGTTTTCCATGTCGCTGTGAAACTAAAAGAAAAAGAACAAAAAATCACACCCATTTACTTTTTGTTTAGTCCTTTACTTTTATAAACTAGATTCCTGATTATCAGTGATATTCCAAGGGAAACTAGAGATGTTAGTGATCTTATTAGACCAAGGGCCTCCATAGTTTATGTTTATTCCTTACAAAATCACTTGGTTGGGGCATGGGGATGTATCATGTTTATGTGTGCTGCCACGTTGGCAAAGGTGAAATTAGGTTTTTGATCTCCGTGTGCTATTTTCTTTTACGCAGTTCTTACTCTGTTTATCTTCAAAGCTGATGCAAACTGCTGTAGTTTATGTATACTTGTTAGTACTGCAATGTTATAGCTCATATGGGTTTAGAAACCTGTTTTGTCTATCATTAGGCTGGATTGATGTCAAGTCTCTTGGAATTGCAGTCTTATCTCATTTCTCATGTAAAAATAAATCTTAATAAGGTAAAGATGTTAGTACACCCAATTTTCGATTCTCTTAGTCAGGGTTGATATCTTATAAGGTATAATTTAATAAATGACTCACTGTTTAGTTAGATATCTTTTTTCATGTACATATTTACATTGCTATATCAATGAATTTATTAACACTTGCCTGATTCATGTATCATATTTGTAATTGCTAGGAAATATATTCTTGAACTTGATTACTTCTCGTATTGTTTTCCCTTACTGCAGTTTGATTATGTTAACAGTATCCTATATCCTTCTCCCTAATGAAGAGCAACTTCTTTTTGGTAATGATTCAGGTACATGATACTTGCAACAACAACTGTCTCAACTTTTGTAAAATATGTCTTCTACGTAAGTGACATGCTTATGGAAGGACAATGGGAGAATAAGCCTGTCTATACTTTCTACTTAGAACTTATCCGAGACTTGCTCCACTTGTCTCTTTACTTGTGCTTCTTCATGGTGATTTTCATGTAAGTCTATTTTAAGTTTTGCAGTTTATTTTTCTCTACTCATAAGTGTATAGAGGTGTTTCTGCAGATTGGGAAAAAGAGTGTATAGAAGTGTCTCTCTTCTTTGTCATAAAAAAAAAAGTGTCTCTCTTCTGGATATATAAGCTTTCATTCTTCCCTAACATAAAGTTGCTGATGTAATCAAAAGCTGCCATACTTGTAGAAATTTCCATCCATCCATCCATTTATTTGATGATAAATTCCTTACCTAACTATATGAGGAAAAAAATTCCTTCTAGAGATTAATTGTTGATATGTAGCAGCCAACTTTGTTGCAAAAAAAGCTGTCCTCGACCTTATTATACTTAGCATGACCAACACAAGATTTAGAATAGAGTTCAGAATATACAGAATCTGAGATTATTGTATCGATGAACCGAGAGTTATTAAATTGGCCTTGCATCAGCGGTCATATAATGGGCAGTCTTTGCTCTGACTCAAATGCGCCACATTTAACAATAAAGAAACCAAATGTGCCACATTTCACAATAAAGAAAACAAATGTGCTACATATATAGGTATATAGTCCCTGTTAGATTTCTGTCTGCACATTATGTGGCCACTAGTTGTGGGGTTGCCTATGTTTTGGAATGGGCAGAGGATACCCAGTTATTTAGCTACCCTAATGGAAGTTATCATTTGTGATTATGAAATATCTGACAGTGAAGCATGCTCATTTCTTGTATTGTATGTGCTTAGTACTTTTCTGTTAGTAAACCAATTCTAAAATGAACCTGATTGAGTATGTCATTTCTCTTTTTCCCCCTGGAGGTCTTTACATCTTATGATGAGGTTTTGGAACACATTTTGCTTCATGTATAGTTAGACCTACTTTTTGGTAAAGAAACCCCCCCTGCAGCAGCCGGCAATTTATCATCTTCTTTTTATTTGGGTGGGGGAGGGGGTGTAAAGAATTCACCTTTTTTTAATACTGTCTCCTTATGAGGGGCATGTAGAAATAGGGAAGCACACTGTCCTGAAGCCTTACTAAGGTTCCTCAAGTATACATAGCTGTAGTCAAGTTGGTGTGCGACATTTGTTGAGTGTTCTGCAGATCTGTATTTGACTTTTGATAGAGGAGCTCTTCTTGTTTGTCCTTGTTGATGACTTGATGTTACTTTTTATTTATTGACCCAGGCTTGTCTATTAGGCCTGCTCTTTTCCTTTTGCTCTTGTTATCATTACATTGAGACGCCTCACATTATTTGTTTAATTGTACTTTGTAGGAACTATGGTGTGCCCCTGCATTTGATTCGGGAGCTTTATGAGACATTCCGCAACTTCAAGAGTCGAGTTGCCGATTATGTACGCTATCGGAAGATCACTTCAAATATGAATGACCGTTTTCCAGATGCTACACCCGAAGAGCTCAATGCGTAAGTTGCTTACTTCTAATGTTTGTATATTTTTTGTTCCTTGAGAACTTTCTTAATCAGTTACTTCTATGTTTATGCAGAAGTGATGCTACCTGCATCATTTGTCGTGAGGAGATGACCACTGCTAAGAAACTTATTTGCGGGCATCTGTTTCATGTGCATTGCCTCCGCTCATGGCTAGAGCGTCAACACACCTGTCCTACCTGCAGAGCCCTTGTTGTGCCAACTGAAAATGGGACAAATGTGGCAGGATCACGACCAGATGTGCAACAAGGTATAATTTATAGCTTGATCACATTCCGCTAATCATACTTTAGTGTCCAGTGGCATAGCCACATGGATTTGAGTAAGTGGATTCAGAAAAAGAAAAAAAAGAAGATGTCACACCTAAAATATGAACTTGTGTGGAGGGGATTCAACAGTTTGTATACATGCAATAAATTATTTTCACCCTTTTGCATAGTGTAATCTTCTGGTTAAGGGGTTTCAATTCAACCCCCTTCATGAAGGGTAGTTATTCCCCTGTTTGTATAAACTAAAATAAGTCAATTCCTTTGAGTGAGAGACAATGGACTTTTATCTTCAATAGTCTTAATCTACATGACTTTGTCAACTATACTTAGCACTAGGACTTGGAGGCTAAGTCATCCATTCATTGCTAACAATCAGTGGCGTACTCAGAATTTTTTGCATGCAGTGTCACCTTTTAATATATATATATATATATATGTATATAACTAATGCAATTCACGTATACTTATTATATCTTTCCCATGAAGTAAAATAAAAACTTATATTTTAACTTTTTTTGGATAAATTTTGCTTTTGAAAATAATCTCACTAGAAATAATAGTGCTAAATATTTTCTTTTTATTTGAATTTTGAAGTACCAAAAGAAGAAAAATAAAAGGCAAAAGAAGAAAAGATAAAACAAAGGTAGAAAGAAAGAAAATATATCACTAATCAACATAAAAGCTCCTAAAATGTACAAAAAAAGAAATCTTTCTAGACTCGAACTTGCGTCCCTCTCGTGGACAGCTGAAACACTTTAACCAACTGGGCTGCGCGCCCTATGGTGTCAAAATTTATCACTGTAAAATATATATCGCTTTTGTTGTCTTTTAATTATATATGTATATTTAGTAAAAAAATTCAATGAAGCCGTGTCATGTGACACCCCTTGGGCCTTACTAGATCCGCCCCTGCTAATAATCTGTGTCGAGCATCAAATTGTAGCTTAAGTGCTAACGTGTGAATCAAGTTGATAACAGGTCATTTCAAAATCAAAGGTGGATTTTCTTAGACATTTGAGGATAGTTTTTATTTTATAATTTTTTCTAATTTCGAGGTTTATATTTGGTAGTTGTCACTGATTGTGGAGTGTATTTCTATCTTTTTCTCTTTTTCAAAAGGTGATTGTATGTCTAGCTTTTTTCCCTAAAGGCTGAAATTCTCATTGGAAGAGCCAAACCCGAGAAGGGACACTTTTATGTTTTTATGTTTTTTTGTAATGGATGAGTGTGGCAGTTATATATATTTATTGAACCCTTTGTTAATTCTCTCTCAGGCCGTGGATCAAGTGCAGCAAGTGCATCTCAGGGTTCGCAAGCAAACACCACGCCAAGTAATAATGTTAGCCAGCACCAAGCTAGAATCCAAGCTGCAGCAGCAGCGGCAGCAGTTTATGAGAAGTCTTATGTTTATCCTTCTGTACCAACACTAGCGTGGTATGGATTTTCTTATCTTTTATGTACATGCACTATTGATTATTTGCTTTGCATTTTTATTAGACCTTTCCTCATCCTACAGATGTGAAAAGCTGTATCCTCTCTATATTCGTTTTTCAGCCTACTTGTTAGTGACAAGTAATTTTGGAACTTTATACTGGCAGGGTAAAATTAGATAGGATTTCATTTTGGAAATGAGCAAGAGGGAGTTTCAGCTTTTTTATACATGCTTCGTCCACACTCTAGGCAATCTGTTACTGTACTACTCTTTTATGCAATTTAGAGCTGTTTTGGTTTTTGTTCTTAAATTCTCTGGATAAGTCAACTCCTGTTTTCTCTCTTCGTCCCTGTGTTGCTATTATTATTGGATGGCTACATTGAACCTTCATTTCTTGTGCTTACCAAATTAATATCTTTCTTAAAAAGAAAATTCAGTTAGCATATTACATGGTACAGAAGTTACATCTTTACCTCCGGGATTCTTTTTTCCTATTCCAATTTTTACGAAACTGCAATAAGTAAGTTGTGCTTCTTGCATACTCCTCAATGAACATTTAAAAAAGACCCATTTCAAGTGTCATCATATTAGTTTGGAAAGTCAAATTTAAATCTGTTTGAGATAAAGTGAGCATGAAACTGTAAGATGCTAACAAGAGACGTTGTTTGCAGATTCACAATTCATTTTTAGATGCCTTTATGCATTGTGATGTAATCTCTAGTCTGATTGTGGGCCATTTCCTATACATCCATTATTTGGGTCAATTTCTTAGGAACTATTGGACCTCCTATTAACAGCTGCTCATTTAGCTGTCCATGACTGACAAGGGGGTTGTCTTTGACTTGTAGTTCTTTGTTCTGTGATATACTGTCAATGCAGAGTACGGTGGAAGGTGGCTGCTTCAAGTTCATCTTTTTTACTGTGCACCCCCTTCCTGTTTTTTTTTCCTTCTTTTTTTGGCAGTTGAAGAGGGAGTCTGGATTTCTTGTTAGGTTTCTTAACTATTGGAAGGAAATTGAATCAATGGGTCTTGCTTGCAGGTCTCCTGGATATGCTCCAGTTCCTCCCTCCTATAGTCCAGTGGGCAGTTCTGCCAATGTGCTCTCAGATGGGGAACGGGCATTGAATGAACAATTATCGCACAATCAATTAGCAAATATGCCCTTTGCTCAATATCCACAATCTGGTTTTTTCCCTTTTCAATATCCAGGTGCTAACAACCTTGGTATTCCAAAGGCTCAACTTGAGGCCCATAAGATACTTTTACAACAACAAATTGAGGTATTAAGTTTCTCTGCTTGATTGATATCTTTATCTATTATGCCTCTATTATACATTTGGTATTACTCTGTAAAAGAGTTGGTAATTCCAATGGACAAATCAATTCTACATGCATGAAACTCGAAGTGGTCTTTTGTTCAATTCTACTCACCTATGTTTGTGTAGATTTTTCCAACTAATATTCTGGAAAAATTAATTACTGTTTCTAGACATTGCAAGCTTTGCTTTATTTGCTTAGTTATCTTATCATTCATTTCAGTTTCTTTTTCTTTTTTGGGGCGGGGGGGGTATTTTAATGCTAATAGGTGGATGAGATGAGATATCAGATATGTGATATATACCATGTGATCATGCACGTGGCTGCGTTATACTTGATTAGGATACTTTTCTCTCTAGTTTCTGTAACGCATTCATTTAATCTCTCACTTTGAGCTTAATTCTCATTCAATTATGCCACTGGTATATACTGTATCTGTGATCAGGTTCTGCAAACCCAGCTCAAGCTTTTAGAGCATCCAAACACACAAAAAAAAGCAGATGATTTAGGAATTTCTGTTAGTAAGGGAAAATCAATTTTGTCAGAGAGTTCTCGAGGACAAACCGAAGGTGCAGAAATATGAAGCTAGCATAAATGTATATTTATGGTAAGGGCAAGCTGAAGTTCAAAGGTACAGTTAGAAATAGTAACATTTGAGGAATGGATTTGTAAGAGGTTGTTTTGAAAGTTATACAATTCTCGAGCACTATGGGAAGTGTTGTATTCTAACTCAGCAACTGATTATTTCCCTCAGAAGTCAAAAATCTTGTACGCCTTGTGAGTTTTAACTTCACTTATTCTTTATTTACCTTGACTTCTTCTATACTCTAATCTCAGTATATAGTATACCTTTAAATTTGAGTTTTAATTTGTGGCAAAATTCCCGCTGTTTGCTA
Organism: Solanum raphanifolium; assembly: GCA_036250405.1. Lineage (NCBI taxonomy): Eukaryota > Viridiplantae > Streptophyta > Magnoliopsida > Solanales > Solanaceae > Solanum > Solanum raphanifolium. The sequence continues at coordinate 35,869 of JAJOOE010007722.1, read as the reverse complement.
TGCTCACGATCACGAGTCACGGATGTGAACATTTCACAGGATTACAATGGGAAAACGCTAGTTGAGATTCTGTTTGGGTTGCCTGATTATACGTAGCCGATAAATATTACGTGTTGGTAAGACTTTGATGTGTTTACGTGTTTGAATCAAAGTGTTGACTGTTGAAAGTGATGATAAACAATCTGATATATTCGATAACAAGTGTTGAAACTAATAATAAACACTTGACATGTTTGATAAAAAGTAAGCTCTTCTTCCGAAAAAAAAATGAATAAAACATCATTCTTTATATATTTTCTTTTAAAAAAATTATAATTCTAAAATTATTATTTTTGCAAGGACAGGGATGAATGGTGGGTGGAATGGAAAATGTAAAGAGATTATATTTCATAAAATGTATTTTGGGAATTAGCAAAAATTTTAGGGATAAAATAGTAAAAAAGATTGGTTAAATTAAAAGTGTTTCATGAACTGAAAATCAAAAAGTTTGGGATAATTAACATGATTTTTATATATTTTTAGCTTATAGCACTTTGAGTATTAACCAAACGTGATAAGAGGAAGTTACTTGGTATTCCTCGCTTTCAAGTTTCAATTCTAAAGTTTGGGTTTGAGTCAACTATGGAGTAAAAAGGTGGAAGTTCCTAGGAAGAGATAAAGAAAATGTTCAGTGTCGAAACAAATAAAGAGCATGTTTGAATTATATCGAACACTCTATTAATTTTCATATAAAGAGCATGTTTGAATTAGCCAATAAAAACATGTTCAGTGTTGAAACAAATTTTATAATTAAATAGTTACGTGTTTAGATGAAAGTATTGAAATAAATAATAAACAATTGATGTATTTATCCGATAAAAATGGAAATAAGCTATTCTTTTAGTATAATGAAATGACGAATACACCCTTATGGGTTGTTTGGTTGGGAACAAGTTATTCCATGATAACTATTCTGAAATAATTTATTCCACCATGTATTTGAGATAACCTATCTTATCACTATGGCAAAATTGGTATGATAACTAATTCAATGACTACCTATTACCTCCATCCAAACATGGGATAAAATAATCATATAGTTTCTCCTATAATTTTATACCTTATGCCTCACATCGAACGAGCCCTTAATGTTTTGTAGATTTAATAGTATCTATGTACGGAAAAGGATGAATGACGGATATGCAACGGAGAAGAAGTCAAAAAAATTGTTTTAGAATTTTTTTTTAGAATTAAAAAATAATAAATTCAATCTAAAAATACTCATTATTAGTTAAAAAATTATAAGTTGTGGGTGATTTTTTTACTTTACGACTTTTGCATGATTTTTTTAATTTATAAGCACTTTAAGGATTTATCAAACACATAAATAAATTCATACAATTAGCTTAGGGTAAATGGTAAAATATACCCTTGTATTATAAGAAATAGTTTAAATATACCCTTTGTTATACTTTTGGTTCAAATATATCCCTACCGTTATATTTGGCACATATATACCTCTAATTTTAACGTAGGCCACAAGTCAACTTATGAATCAAATAACTCATCCCCAATTTTAAATACCCCATTCTTTTAAAATCCACCTATTTTCTTTGCTGACCCGGTTTGAACCAAATCAATTTTCGTGGAATATCTTCTCTTTTAAAACCTTCCCAAAATCAGCATTCTTCATAATTGCTAAATACATCCTCCATTAGACTTTCAAGGATCTGATAGATTAATTATCCAGAACTATGTAATGTAACAATATCTTTGAATTGCTCGGAACTTTAATATCTCTTTTCCATGAGAAGTTGGTGCTGGAAATTTCCCAAGTTTCAAATGTAGTAGAAATTAATGCCCCAAGTTGAGATCCTTTAATTTCACCCATGCAGTAAGTTCTATCTTTAACAAATGTTCCTCTCCTAGTAAAGGCATGTCTGCACTGTAATGACAGGAGGAAGACTATTTTGATTTTGAAAAGTTTTTCGAGTCTTGTACTGTTCTCAATGGACTCCTCTTGCACTTCGGGATAATGCTTTGTTACTTCATTATTATCCACTTTAACATATGGGACTTCTTTTGGACTAATGCATCATTAGTGATTTTGATAGAAGTTTTAATTAAAGAAGATGATTATATATGCAAATGGGTTTTGGTTCAAACCGGGTCAGCGGAGGGAATAGGTTAAATGGGTGGATTCAAAAGAATTAGATATTTAAAATTGGGGGTGTGGGTTATTTGATTCCTAAGTTGACATGTGTCCCTCTGTTAAAATTAGGGGTATATATGTGTCAAAGTATAACGGAAGGGGTATAGTTGAATCGAAAGTATAATGAGAGGTATATTTGAACTATTTCCTATAGTACAGGGGGTATATTTGATTCTTTGCCCCATTAGCTTATAAACTTAGTTAAATACCTTCAAAATTCAATACCGATTTGCACCGTATGTTTGAATTCAATTCCCATATATCTAATTAAAAATTTGAAATGACAAACCTTCATAATAATAAGAATATTTTTATTATTAGTTTAAAAATCAACAAATATTTTAAATTATATGTTTTATATATATCGATACTATATTAGATGTATGAAGCTCCTTAGAAATGTTGACTGACTTTTTGCCCTTCATTAAAATATCTACAATAGATAAAATTGTTATTTACTATTTTCCTCAAATTACTAATTAATTATCTCTATAGTATTTAGAATTAAGGAGTCCTAAAATATATAGTAGATATATTAGGAAAAATGATAATTAGGGAGTCCTAAAAAATATGGTAGATATATCAGGAAAATTAATAATTATGGAGTTCTAAAATATATGATAAGAGGAAAATATATGATAAGAGGTATTAGGAAAATTTATAATTATGATATATGGTATATTAGGAAAATTAATAATTAGGGAGTTCTAAAATATATGATAAGAGGATATACGATAAGAAGTATTAGAAAAATTTATAATTAATATATATGGTATATTAGGAAAATTAGTAATTACGGAGTCCTGAAATATATGATAAAAGGTATTGGGAAAATTAATAATTAAAATATATGGTAGAATATTAGGAATAATTATAATTAAATTATATGGTGGATATAATAGGAAAATTAATAATTAAGGAGTCCTAAAATATATAATAAAGAGAAAAAATATGATAAGAGGTATTATGAAATTTGATTATTAAGATATGATAGATATATTAGGAAAATTAATAATTAATTCCCAAAATATATGATAAAAGGAGAATATATGAACAAAGGCATCAGAAAAATGAATAATTAAGGAGTCCTAAAATATATGGTAAGAAAAAGGTATATTTTAAAAATTAAGGAAACCTAAAATATATGGTTAAAAAATATATTTACAAAGAGTCCTAAGGTTTTCTCTCATTAGCATAATTATAAGACTTTTAAAAAAATATAATTACAAGACAGGTCTATAATTATGAATCAATGTTTCAAATGTGAAGTTGCATATTGGCGATTTAATGCAAAGAACATGTAATTTATTTGTTCTCTCAATTTTTATCCACTTTAAATTTTCTTTTAGAATTTGAATTTATTTTTATTCCGACTTAAAAACATTTAAAATAAAGAAAGACAATATTATTACATAAAACTTTCGAGTGTGACTATTTAATGCAATAGAACATGTAATTTATTTGTTCTCTCAATTTTATCCACTTTAAATTTTCTTTTAGAACTTGAATTTATTTTTATTCTGACTTAAAAGCATTTAAAATAAAGAAAGGCAATGTTATTACATAAAACTTTCGAGTGTGACTTAGTAATAAGTTAATAGACTGAGAATCAGATATTTTCATGTTTAAATTCAACAGAGGTAAAAGTATCAGATGATATTTCTCTTATAAATGATCTTTGCCGAATAGAATTATTTGATACTCGCATTAATGAGAGATAATACATATCATGTGTAATTAATTGATAAACACAAGCTGACATAGACATCATAATTATTAAAATAAAAAATGAAATTAATTAAATTCACATGAACAAACATAACTGGCAAATTAGAAGTTAGCATCAAAAAATTCACAATATTGATTAAAATAATTATTGGTCTGAAATGACGAATGACAAGTGAGTTTTCATTTTGAGAAAATAAAGAAAGATAACTATGTTAGTTGCCACTTAATAATGTCATCTATTTGCCAACGAAGTAAGCTAAGGAACATTTCGTTTGATTTCAAAGGTAAAAAAAATACTAAGTAGTTTATCTTTACACGATCAAATCTGAAGAAATATGGTTATCTAGTATATGTATTATCAAGAGATACTAATATAGATTATAGTAAGATGATTGGTGTTTTTCTATCCTTAGTTAGAAGTTTCAATGTTTATCTAGTCAACATGTAGATCAGACTCTATTAAAAAAAAATTGGTTCACCCAACATTGTCCACTTGTCCAACAATTGCTTAGCAGTTTTTAGATATCAAACATACCTCATGAGAAGACAATTATAGTATGGTCTATTTTTCCTTTTTTTGTAATCCGGTTCGCTATAGAACCCGTTGCTCTAGCTATTTGTCTACCGTTTCAAAGTGTAATTTTATGTTATGTATGTCCGCGTGTCTTTATCTGTTGAAATAGATTATTTTTTTTAACAATCAAAATTGTTTCCAAACTATTTAAGCTTATTCCAGCGCATACATCTTTCTAAAATAAATTTGAGTACGAATAAATTTATGTTAATAGCATCGCCTCCAAAAATGAATTGATAGGTGATATCTTTTCTTCCATTACGAACGACACGTTCCACTTGCTCTATCCCCGTGTCGATTAACGTTCATGTCCAAAAATACACGGATTCAGATTAATTAGATTTCGACATGAAAGTCAAATATCAGATGAAAAAAGTGATGCGACATTGCAACATTCAAGCGATAATAAATACCACATTCAATATCCAATTTTTGTTACGTCTTTATCATTTGAGCAATGAAATTGATAAATACAAATCATAATCAATTAAAAATTAAAAAAAAAATAGTGAAGCAAAACCTCTACTTTTCCCCGTTTCATGTATCAAAAGTTAGGAACATACTAACATGAACGATGGTAAGATGGTTGATATTCTTTCATTCTTAATTAAAAAATTCAACGTTTAAAATCGACTCTATATATTCCCACAAATAGAATGAAAAGTAGGTCCATATGATTTAGACCTCGCAAACAACAACGCTCATTTCCAATATGGAGTTCGGAACCGAAAGGCAATCGTCGAGTGTACTGTATCTTTTTTGTGTTAGTTAACCTAAGCCGCACCCTTATTGCTGGGGTGAGGCTCGGCCTCCGAACCATATGTACGGTGAGTTTTTGCCTTATACAGCTCGGACCGAAGATCGAAAAAATTTAGGAGAGATGAAAAAACCTAGCAATTGCCGATCGGGGAAGAGATAAACTTGCTTCTTCACGGCTCTATACTTGATCCCTCAATTTTTGGCCCATTATACAACTACGAGAGTTTTTTCGAGCCAGAGTATCAAGCACCAGGATTCAAGTTATCAAATTTCTAGAAACAGATAATCTTACACAGTAAGTGAACCAAGCTATTTCGGATAAGCCCCTGTGTGAATTAACTGTTCCCGCTAGTGGCCCTCTTCTTAAGGTCGTTGGATTAAGGATTGTGCTCTTGTTCCTTTTAGCTGCCGGTATAGTCTCAACAAATTTGTCTGATTGTTGTTTAATAATTTTTGAATATCAAATGATTTTTTTGAGAAGGTAACTTTAATGTGGCCGATTTATCCTCTTCTAGAGTTTCGCTACATCCCCATTATTCTAGCTAAAGTTATCCATTACTTCAAAGTAGTTTCTATGTTATGTACGACTGTGCCCAATGCTTATAAATTGAAGTAAATTCGTCGTTTGATCAATCAAAACCCCTCCCAAACAGTACAAGCTTCTTCCAAAGCATGTCTTTCTAGATTAAAAACTCGAATACAATTTTTTTGTGTTGACATCATCGCCTCCAGAAATAAGCTTGATAATGTGCGAATTCAAATTACTCAAATTTCACTATAAATGTCAAACACCGGGCAAAAAAATAAGTAATACAACAACACTCAAAACACTTGCAACATCCATGTTTCATTAAACTCGTATGAAAAAACAACAATAATGACATATCCAGTATAATTTCACACGATGAAATTGGAGGAAAATTAAATGTACGCAGACCTAAGCTTTACCTCAAAAGTAAAATGACAATTTCCGATAAACCTCATCTCAGGATAAAATCAAAAAGAAAAAAAATACAATCTTCTTCCAAAACCTTGGCTCAATCAAAGTATATTCTTCTTTTGATCAATTAAAACTCTTTCCGAATTGTACACGCTTCTTTCAAAACATACATTATACTAAATTAAATATGAATACGAAAAAAATATGTTGACATCGTCACCTTAAAAAATGAGCTTGATAATACACAAGTTCAAATTAATCAAACTTCATCATAAAACACAGACGAAATAAAGAAGAAGATAACACTGCAACGCTCAATCCAATCACAACACTCATGTTTCACTAATCTTTCAAATAACGACAACCAAGAATTACAATATTTACTCTAATTCCACACAGTAAAATCCGTGGAACATAGAATCTACACAGACCTAAGCTCTGCTAAATAAAATGGCGGTTGCCGACAAATCTCGGATCAAAATATAACCAAAACAAAAAATTATATAAAAATACAAACGAAAAACACTCCTCTCACCCACACTAATTACAAAAAAAAACAAAAAACAAAAAATGAAAAGAGAGGAGGGAAAAGCGCTTGAAAATTAACTTCCCCAAATCCCTCTTTAGTAATAGTAGTATATATATTTACTCTCCTATTATTTCTCTATTTACTCTTTCTGCGTCAAATTGAAGCTGTCTCTCTGTTTATGTTTTCTCCCCTTTTGGCCTCTTTCTAGAAACTCATGTTTTTTACAAAATCCACATCTTTGAAAACACCTTTTTAACAATTGAGGCGCTCACTTTTTCTTTGCTTAGGGTTTTCGTTCTCGTTTCTAGGGTTTTACTGCTTTGCTTGTGATTACTTCTAGGGTTTATCACTCTGTTCGTCCGTTCTCACCATGGCGGCGGAGAAGCTGAGAGATTTGAGCCAGCCCATTGATGTTTCGTTGCTTGACGCTACTGTTGCTGCTTTCTATGGCACCGGATCTAAGGAAGAGGTGAGAGCATTTTTGCTGTTGCTCTTCATTTGTTCAATTTATCTGGTTTATCTGACAATTGCTGGTTAAATTTTCTGTTTTTCGTTTTCGATGGCTTGGAATGACTTTAACTTTTTTGATTGCTGGTGTTTAGTTGAGTAGAATGGCGTCGTTCTTTCTATATAGGGGATGCATTTTTTTTATTTTTTTTTACTTTTTTGTTGAGCTGTAAGAGCTCTGTTTGGACTGGCTTTTAGTTTTTTACTTAGTCATAGCGGTTTTTGTTTTTATCCCTTTAGATTAAATTAATTTTCCAAATGTGGTTAAAAGCTATTTTTGGCTTAAAAGCACTTAAAATAAGTGCAACATTAGGTTTGTTGTAGGTTACAAGGAAGCGTCACTTCCTTTTGGGAATTTGAAGAATTTATATTGCTTATGTACAACCATTTCTGTAATTTTTGCTGAGCTCGTTGATGTCACCAAGACATTGACTAATGTTTATTCAATTCCTAAGGACTCGTAGTTTCAGATGCTTGGAATGTACAATGTTACAGTTTTTTTGCCCCTCACCCCAGGTTTAAAGAAAAGGAAAGAGTTAGATAAATCTGCATGAGAAGGGGGGAAAGTCCTCACCTACATATGAAAAAAAATGAAGGCTTTGGATGTAGGCGGTTCTTTCTCTGTGGTATCCCACATTTTAATCTCATTAATGTAAATATAGGTAGATAGTGGCATATTAGAAGGATTCTCAAACCCGCTATGTGTATAAAGAAAAATGCAAGGGATCTGTACATCCTTTTTCGTACTTGTACAATTAACTCAGCAGTTCTCTAGTATGGCACTAGTTACCCTGTCGGTGTATAATGGCTTGTTGCTGCTAGAACACTTTATAAAAAAGATGTCTATTGCCTTTTGCTTTCTATAAGGCTCACTTGAATGCTTTATACAGCTGTAGTTCCACCAATTGAATAACAGGGTCTATACTCTGTGAATTAGTAAGCATCAGATTTTTTTTTTAAAAACAAGGCAAAAATCATTTATGAGTGTTTAGTGTGATTCTGTGAATAGTAATTCAGTTTCATACACGAGAGGATTCAGTTTGAGGAGTGAAACTTGCAAAATCTTTGTTCTAAAGTCACAATAATATTTCAAAGACTTGATTACCATAGCAATAGGGATGGTGGTAAGCAATAGGAACTTCCATCTGGATTACAATAGTGATAGTGATAAGCCATAGAAACTTCCATCTGGATTACAATAATAATTGTGATAGTGAGAGCAATAGAAACTTCCATCTGGATTACAATAACAATGGTATCGGTAGGCGATAGAAACTTCCACCTGGTTTGCAATAACAATAGTGATAATGATAAGCGAGATACACCTTCCATCTGGATTAAAATAACAATAATGGTAGCTGAAAGCTAAAAACTTCCATCTGGATTACAGTAACATTAATGACAGTGTAAAGCGATATAAACTTCCATCTGGATTACAATAATAACAGTGATAGTGATAAGCCATAGAAACTTCCATCTGGATTACAATAATAACAATAATAATAATAATGGTAGTGGTAAGTGTTATAAACTTCCATCTGGCATTTAATGTGACTTTTGCTGTTTTGCATCTGTTTATATTTGGCCACCAGATATTTATGAGGACCCCTCAATTTCCTGCTAGACTCGGAAGAAAAGAAATCACAAGTGTTTGCTGTTGTTTTTCTGGGCTTGCCTAGTGCGGGTTACCTCTTTTGTTTGGTTTGTGAGCTATTGCATAGGAGCAGGGGTTTTACCTATGCGCACCCAAAGGGTGGTGGCTGTGGGTTTCTCTTGTCATAAAAAAGTGTTTGTTGTTCCAAATTAAATATGTAGATTACAGATTAAACTTTTTGGGGATAAAAGGAACTATTATGATGAACAACTGTAGAGAATAACCAAAAGATGGCTTAGCCCCGAAGGATCATATATACAGCTTGTCAATTGGTTTGCTATGTTATCACTGCTGATGATTCCTCTGTTGAACAGTCAGGCCTAGCTTTGGAAACATTTCCACTGTTCTTATGTTAATCATATACTATATGTATTGCTTTGCAGAGAGCTGCAGCGGACCATATTTTGCGTGATTTGCAAAATAACCCAGATATGTGGCTTCAAGTGGTTCACATTCTATCGAGCACACAAAGCCTGAATACTAAGTTTTTCTCTTTGCAGGTCAGTTTTACAGTACTTTGTGATGTTGAACTTGCAGCTATGACTCTTTTATTCAATTTAAGTATCAGTGTTTAAATGTGGTTGAGATTGTTTAACTGTTATACTGTGATTAGTGTTTTATTTTTAGTATCAGTGTTTAACTAGGATTGAGATTGTTTTAAACATAAATGTTTAACTGTGATTAATGTTTTCTTTGGTAAGGGTGACTTTGACTGATACAAGCGAAAAAAGTAATTCACGTACTCAGTCTGTCCCCACTTATGTGATGTAGTTTGACTGGACACCGAGCTTAAGAAATATGGAAAGACTTAGCAATGTTCCAAAATTACCCTTGAAAAGCACATCTTTATGGACCCAAGATGGGTAAAATCTTGTTAGTGTCATTAAATATTTGTCAACTAAGGAAATGTGTCATTCTTTTTGAACTGACTAAAAAGGAAAGTGTGTCATATAAATTGAGTCAAAGGGAGTATGAAATTATCACTATTTAAGCTGAGCGTGAAGTTCAAGAATTATTTTTGGACTGTGGAGATAAGGCGGGAGGGCTGACAACCCAAATAGAAACTTTTTTGAAAATTGGGAAGTTTAAATTGAGTAATTTGTTTTTGGGAAAATAATGTGGAGCAGAATGCTAAAGTTGTGTCTTGAGTATTAACAACTACTTAACTCTGTTTCGATTTGTTTGTCCTACTTCTCCTTTTAGTCCGTTGAAAAGGAATGCCTCTTTCCCTTTTTGGTAACTTTTTAATTTCAACTTTTCACTTGGCACTTTAAGACTACAAAACTAAAAGACATTTTGATACATTCAACATATCTTTAGTTTATGAGCACAAGATTCAAAAGTCTTCTTTACTTTCGTAAACTCTGTGCCAAAGCATCTTGACAATCAATTTGAAACGGAGGGAGTAACAAGATAGAGATGCTGTCAGGTGGTGATTATTGTGCAACTGTTGAAAAAAAAAAGAACTGTTGTTTTGTTTCAGTTCTTTTTCTATGTTTGTTTGGGACTTCTAGTTTAGTTATATATGGCAGAAAGCTGAGTAAGATATTTAACTGTCTTCACCCTGCAGGTTCTAGAAGGTGTAATAAAGTATAGATGGAATGCATTGCCTGTCGAACAACGAGATGGAATGAAAAACTATATTTCTGAAGTTATTGTGAAGGTACAACTACACATTTCTTGTTATTTCTCTTCAACTTTTTTTGGACCTTGAATTAATTTCTGTTTCCATGGATTTTATTAACCGAGTCATTTATGCTTATCCCTATATTGAGCTCAGCTTTCCAGTGATGAAGCATCTCTCCGGCGGGAAAGGCTGTATATTAGCAAGCTTAACATAATTTTGGTTCAGGTACTCTTAATACCTACAACACTCTCTTTATCAAAAAGGAACACACACGTAGACTGAGCCACACACACAGCACCCTCATTATCATTGATTGTGACTTGTGTTAGTTACACATGAAGTTGAAGGGTCTTTCAGAATTCATTTTTTTCTTGGCATTTATATTTTCAGATTTTGAAGCACGAGTGGCCTGCAAGATGGCGAAGCTTCATTCCTGACTTAGTTGCGGCTGCAAAGACAAGCGAAACAATATGTGAAAACTGCATGGCGATATTGAAGGTAGGTTTCTCTACATCTTCATTTCCATCTTCCAATGAAAACATTAGAATCAAGTACACCTTGATAACTTGAAACTACTATCTTCAGCTTCTCAGCGAGGAGGTTTTCGATTTCTCAAGGGGTGAAATGACTCAACAAAAGATCAAGGAGCTCAAACAATCTTTAAACAGGTACAGTTCCATATCTGTATGAGTTTCTTTTTGGTTTAATTTTTAACTTAGGATTTTTTCCACATAGGATTGTTTGATATATGGGATAACCTCAAATATTGGCTTTGACATACTGATGTTGAGTAGAGTCTAGAAACCATTTACCATTTTGAAAATCGGTAAAATAGATGAGAAGGAACTAAGTTGAAATAGGGAAATGGTAGAGAAATCCGAACTGTTGGAACTTCCCTTTGGTTGGCTGCCAGAGAAAATAGGATGTGAAGACTGAAGAGTTCTCTAAAGTAAAAAAGAAAATAGTATGTAAAGAGTTATCACTGTTTTGGTGAAACTTTGTGGCTCAGTATAAAATACTTTTCCAGACTGTGGCTCAGTAGAAAATACTTTTCCATTCTATGAAAGAAAGATTATCTACTTAAATTTATTTGGTTCTCTTCCTTTCTGATAAATGCTTGAGCTTGTGTAGCATTTTGTTTTTCTGTTTGAGTATTTTATTCTTTTGGCTTGTACTGGCTTGTTCTTTCCTGCTGTTTTTTTTTTAAATTATATTTTTGAAGCACTGAATGTGATTAAAACCTGGTTATTTCTACTATGCTTGGGTGAAACAGGCGGTTTTGACTTGTGAATTAAAAGATTCTATACACCGTATGGATTTTAGAGCTCCTTTTATAATTTCAAGGAAGAGGGTCTTCTAATATAATCTTTACACACATTTGAATTATGGTCAGATATCTTCCTTTCCTTTTATAAATTAAGACTTCTCTTTCTAAGACATTGGTTCCTTCGTTTACAGCGAGTTTCAACTCATCCATGAGCTATGCTTGTATGTGCTATCAGTATCCCACAGAACTGAGCTCATCAGGGCTACACTTGCTACACTGCATGCTTTCCTTTCATGGATTCCACTTGGCTATATTTTTGAATCAACACTGGTTTGTATTTCTCGGTTGCTTATCATTTATCTTTTTAATTGAAGCATGTTCTACAATTTGCTGTCTTAATACAGACGTGTTTGAGGAGTGCTGCCTGACTTGTGTCTTTTCATATTACAGTTGGAAATACTGCTTAAATTTTTCCCCATGCCATCTTATCGCAATCTCACACTTCAGTGTCTAACAGAGGTATATAATGACAAGATCTCTACTAGAGTTTCTTTTAACAGTAAAATTGATCCGTAGTTATTCAGTATACTTTTTGGTTTTTGTGTTAATATGCAGGTTGCTGCCCTTAATTTTGGGGATTTTTATAACGAACAGTATGTCAAGATGTACACCATATTCATGGGGCAGTTGCAGGTGAGCTAATTAATCCTTGATGTTGCTTGTTCTTATTTAACTGGTTCAAGAGTGTACCATAGATGGAATCAGTCTATGGTTAATCGTTGTATAGCTGTATTTAGTTTCTCTGTCAACTTTGTGACAGTTAACAGTGGATTTGTATTTTTGAGCAGGGTAAGGCTATTTGGTTTTACTCCGAATCTAGCCAACCCTTCTCTTTGTTTTTCAATTGAGCCTTACGAGAGTTTTTCCCTAGAATTGGTTGCTTGGTCTTGACATTGGTACAAGTTATTAGAAGAATTACATAAGCTTCTCCGTGTGTCAAATTTTGAAGAGTTGTATGAATTGATGGCAGAAAGTGTCTTTTTCTCCTTATTTGTGTATCAACCACACCCTTTGTGAATGCCTTCTATTTTCTTTAGCACTGTAGACAAGTATATCTGTTGTTTAATTTTTCCCATGGATTTTAGAGGGTTGCTAGTTGACCTTGTGCCGAATTAATAGATAGTCTTTATTTAATTTATAAATTTGAATAATCTAAAGGTGAATGTTAGTCTTGTGAAAACCTTTGTGGAGGACATTCTATCACTGACATACTGCAAAGAGGAAATTTGGTCTGATAATAGTGGACAATATGGATATATTACATGGGGAAGTTGAATAGTTTGGTGTCGTCCGCCGTGAACCATATCATTGCCTAGGTTTGTTTACTAATATGTATAACATTTGTATACCGGTCTGTCTCGGACCAGCTGTGGAACCATCACTTATCATAAACGTCGTATAATCTAAGTAGGAGTTATGTGAAACTTTCAGGGGTCGTTTGGTTGGGAACAAGTTATCCTTGAGATTAGCTATCCTTGGATAACTTATCCCACCATGTAAATGGGATAACTTATCCCATCACTATGGTATAAATGGTGGGATAAGTTATCCCAAGCTTGGGCTTGGCAACCAAACAAGACACAATTTTTTTTATCCCATGACTATTTATTTTTATCCCTCGCACCAAATGATCCCTCAGTTCTTTTCTAGGACAATGGTTAAAGCAAAGGTGGTACAACTTATTTGACTAGGTTATTGTTCTATTGCTGACAGAATGAAGGCCCTCTTTAAATTGCTCATTCTAGTCTTGTCTAGATACTTTTGTCTGTGTCGACTTTGTCCTTTGGAAGATGCTATGATGTGTTTGAGTTTGCTGTTCTATTTGGATTTAGTAAAACATCACATTCAATTTGCCGAAGGATAGAGTTATTGTGATACCTAAGTTGTAAATTTGCTGTAGACTCAGTCGCTTAATCAAAATGCCCAAACTTGCAGTAGAACTTGATTCATCCGCCATTCTAGGTGTTAGTGTTGTTGATATAGGCTGTTTAATTATACCTTAATGTTTGGCTAGTTATGGTTGTGCTATTGTGCTCATTATCTGATGGTTTTTCTTCACATGTATAGAGTGTTCTTCCAGTTAATACAAACATTCCAGAGGCGTATGCAAATGGAAGCAACGAAGAACAGGTTTGTTTGAGACAGTGAATTGTTAGTTTACGGTTGTATTCACTTGTAAACTGATGTTTCTCTTTCCTTTATCCAGGCATTCATTCAGAATCTGGCTCTGTTTTTTACATCATTTTTTAAGGCAAGCTTCTTTACTGTGTTTACGACATGAGAACATACACTTTGAAGTTGTGTATTGGCAATATGATTTTGGAATGTAGTAGTCAGCGTTGTCTCTTACAAGCTACTTTGTATGCAGTCTCATATACGTGTGCTAGAATCATCACAAGAGAATATAAGTGCCCTCTTGTTGGGACTTGAGTATCTTATTAATATCTCGTATGTGGATGATACAGAGGTTTTTAAGGTATTGCCACCACTGTTTATTTGTGATTCAGACACTTTCTCGTTAGTGTGTGATTGCTAAGGTGTGGGTTGGCAGGTTTGCTTGGACTACTGGAATTCCTTAGTTCTTGAGCTGTTTGAAGCAGCACATCATAATCTTGATAATCCTGCAATGACTGCAAACCTGATGGGGCTTCAGGTATGACAAGGCACCTGGATCCTTTTTGCCTAGAACTCTCCAAAAACCAAACTGCTCATGTGCAAGTCTTTTGTGTTAATTAAGCAGATGCCACTGCTTTCTGGCATGAATGATGGTCTTGGAGCACAACTTATGCAGAGGAGACAACTTTATTCTGGTCCAATGTCCAAGTTGAGGTTACTTATGATATCTCGCATGGCAAAACCTGAAGAAGTTCTCATTGTCGAAGATGAAAATGGGAACATTGTCCGTGAAACAATGAAGGACAATGACGTCCTTGTGCAATACAAGGTATCTATCTTGTTAGTTCTTACAGAATAACCTGTTGAATTTGATTGACATTCTTTGGATCTTGTTGGGTTGGAGTAAATTTAAGAGATGCATGTTATATTTGGCGGAATGCATTTTGCCTGATTCTTGTTTTGCAATGTTGGGTCCTCTTTTTACGTGTTTGATGATGTTAAATTTTGCAGATCATGAGGGAAACTCTGATCTACTTGTCACATCTTGATCATGACGATACTGAAAAGCAGGTACACTTCCTTTAAAGCCATCAAATTTGTCGTGACTTGAATAAATGTAGTTGAAGGAGCATGCTAAATGTTCTTTAAGCTTGTATCGGTTCTGAATTTTCATATCGTACTTTTCTGGATGGCTAATTAGCATCAAAGAGTTAACTCTAGAAATAGATGGTTTGGGTTTCTCAATTATGGTGATTTTATGGCTAATTGCTGGAGCTCTTAAATGCATAAATCCCTGATCTGCTGAAGAATTAGTCGAGATGACGATTCTATCCTTATTTGCAAACTACAGTATAGGAGGTCTTAGCAATTTCTATTGCCTTTTGGTTAATTGCAACTTGTCTTATATTCCAGGCTTCCAACGACCTAGTGATAGTTGAGCTGTTCATTTATTTATCTTCAACCTACTTCCAAGTGCTGTTGCTAATTGCTTCTGGCTTGATTAACCTTTACTTGCGATTGAAGTTTGTTGATTTTGTTCCAAGTGCTGTTAGCTACCACTTCTTTTCTTTGACACGGTGTTTCGGGCAAAAATGTTTCATGGTGGACAATTGCTAATTTTCGAGGTTCATTAAGATTTCATATTTGTGTATCACTCAGATGCTGAAGAAACTTAGCAATCAACTCAATGGCGAGGACTGGTCGTGGAACAATCTAAATACATTATGTTGGGCAATTGGTTCCATATCTGGGTCGATGGTGGAGGAGCAGGTACTTTGCTTATATTAGTTTGGTTGTGCAACTTTTTTGCTTTCAAGATTCAATAGAACATCCTAACTGCTGTTTCATGCTGTCATTTTTACTGAAGTTTTCTACGTGCATCTTTATTTTCTTGCTGTAAACTGAACAATACTACCAAATTTTTCTATCATTTGAGTGCTAAGATCTTGATTTTCACATTTTTCCTTGTGTTCACTTTGGCAGGAGAACAGATTCCTTGTCATGGTGATACGCGATTTGCTTAACCTATGTGAAATCACGAAAGGAAAAGACAACAAGGCCGTAATTGCAAGCAATATAATGTATGGATGTGATGTCATTGTCGTTTGCCAGCTTTTATTTTCTTTGCCAGAAGTTTTCCAGTGCATCTAATTCGACATTATTCATTGTTTTACAATTACCTCTCTCAAAAAATTACAAATCTAATCTTCTCAGAATGCTGCTTTTACTAATTTTTATAGATGGTGTATGGCATACAGCTACTCTGTATTCTTTCAATTAAGAAATGTTGTCACAACTTGTTTTGATCAACTGCCAGGTATGTTGTTGGGCAATATCCTAGATTTTTGAGAGCTCATTGGAAGTTCTTGAAGACTGTTGTGAACAAATTGTTCGAGTTCATGCATGAAACACATCCTGGAGTGCAGGTTACTACTTCTTAATGATTTAGCTTTCAGCTGCTGTTTTACTGTTTATCCTCGTCGGAATTTGCTTTGCCCTCTAGTTACTGAGTGGTTGGTTCACTTATTGCCAATTGTTGTGGCGTATACAACTGGTGACCATTTGGTGATTTCATTGTGGAGTCCTATGGAATTATGCCATGTGGTATCAGTAATCAGGTCTTTCCTTGTTTATTGGCATTGGGTTGCCAAATAGGTGATGAAATGACTTGCACACCGAGTGTTCAAGTACTTGTTTCACGTTATGGCCTAAACACTGGACTGCAATCAACTATTTTCTTGTGCTTATATGCTATTGTTCATTGTGGTGCTGTCATTCCTGTTCCTGAGAACCTTCTGTCTCTTTTCTCTAGGATATGGCCTGTGATACATTTTTGAAAATTGTTCAGAAATGCAAGCGCAAGTTCGTTGTAGTCCAGGTAATAGAATATTTTGTCAATAGCATCAGTTTCTTCTGAAGATACAAGGGGGAAAAAATGACTGAACACTGATCTGGTACTGTTTACTGTCTTGTTCTCAGGTTGGAGAAAATGAGCCATTTGTTTCAGAACTTTTAACCACTCTTCCCACAACCATTGCAGATTTAGAACCTCA
The DNA here is from genome assembly GCA_036250405.1 of Solanum raphanifolium. Taxonomy (NCBI): domain Eukaryota; kingdom Viridiplantae; phylum Streptophyta; class Magnoliopsida; order Solanales; family Solanaceae; genus Solanum; species Solanum raphanifolium. The sequence continues at coordinate 18,865 of JAJOOE010007722.1, read as the reverse complement.
TCAGATTCATACCTTCTACGAATCTGTAAGAGTTTTTTGTTCTAGTGAATAAATTTCATTTCTTTTTACTTGTTTCTTTAGATGTTTTAAATTGCCTCTGCCTTGTTCTATATGGCGGTATTTGACCGGGCACTAAGTTTAAAAATGAAAGACTTTTGGCACATTCTTAAAGTCATTAAAGGGTAAAATGGAATGGTTAAGTTGAAGACTTTCCAAAAATATAGAAATGTGTTTTTCTTTTCAAAACAAACTTAAGAAGATTCAAAATGGAAACTGAGGAATAGGACTTAATCTTTTATGCTGAAAGGGTTTCTGTGTCCTTTTACTAGGTTGGTCAAATGATTCAAGCAGAACCTGATCCCCAAAAAAGAGATGAGTATCTGCAGAGGTTGATGGAGCTTCCAAATCAGGTAAGCAGCTACTACTAACATATGGTCTAGATTAGATGTATTTGGATGCTATACATCACTTTGTTTGTTTATTCATCTGTTTTTTCATACTAATATCTTTTTTTGCCTTCATTGGAGGCGCCACATAAGATTACTCATGGAGTTTACACTACATATTATTGTGGCTTATGAACATTTAATTTTTACAGAGATGGAATGAAATTATAGGACAAGCACGACAAAGTGTGGACTACCTGAAAGATCAAGATGTTATTCGAGCTGTTCTAAATATATTGCAGGTTACCTTTTATATCCGTCACCGCTACTTCAGATTATTTCATTAAGTATTGGGTGATAAATGATATTTGAAGATAAACATAGTATAATATCGAATATCAGCACCTATCAGATATGCATTCTTGGTCCAGCGGTTAAACCGTTCCTTAAATTTGAAGAGGTTTACAAGTTCGAACCTCCTATTTACTTTCGTCAAGCATTGTTTACTTATTATTTCTATATAGGCCTTTGGTTTGAGTTTTTTATTTTTTTTTAATCTATTTCAAAGCCCCTTTAACAGTTTTAAAAATAACATTTCAGTCCTTTCTGCATATGGTGGGTTATTTGGAAGAAAAGAAATCAACAATTTTTGAAAGAGAATGTGAAAATATACATATATTGAAATAGAAATGTATGTCTTTGGATTTTTGGTGTAGACTAGAAGATGTTAATACAGTAGATAGAATGTTAGATTTCCTCAGCTTCTTACTATGATGTAAAGTGACTGATTTGCATGCAATTTGGCACAAACTTTGTGCTTCATTTTGTAATATCTTATCATTTAATAAAACCAAAATGTCAAGGATGTTCTTTTTTCCTTTTAATATTAAGTTAAAAAACAATATTATTTCAAGGCTCTTTTACCAGTTTAAAAATAACAATATTTCGAGGCTAATTTGCTTTCAAATCATTGAGTATTAACTTTGGTGATTTATTTTTCGTAAAAAAACCTTTGGTGATTTAGACTCGAAGCATGCCAGTTTAAGGTTAACCACATGTTAAGAGTTTCTACGTTGAATACTATGTAGTCGCAAAATGTAGTATGTTTGTCATGTCTTTATGACAGGATATTAACTAGGATTTATTACACAAGCTAGCCACACTATATCTGGGCTTGCTATTGCAGGTTCTCATTAGTAGTCTCTATTCCTTTTATATTTCTTTTTAAACTAAATTTAGTAGGCATTTGGACATACATGCTATTTGCAAATCAGTATTTTACAACTTTGTTTATTACTTCAAACGTCAATCAAATCATGTGGCTTGTGCTGGGATCACAGAGTCTTGGCAATCAGTCTTTGTATCCTGTTTTGTTTAGAATGTTATCCTACTCAGCAATACCTTTTGCATTAAAATCCTCCTATTCTGAGCATGAGGTTCTGGTTCATTTTTTTTGCCTTGCAGACAAATACTAGTGCTGCTAGCTCACTTGGAACTTATTTCTTACCTCAAATTACTCTGATCTTCTTGGACATGCTCAATGTTTATAGGTATTGGTATCATACTTTCTTTTTCTTTATTTGATTTTTGTTTTCAAAATATTTAGATGTCTCGTTATAACTTGATTGCATGTATTTGGTGTTTAGGTGGTCACCTGTACCGTTATATTCCCACTTTTCGACAGTTATTGGGTTTTTGTGATTTTTTTGTGAACCTTTTCTGTTGCAGAATGTACAGTGAGCTTATATCTACAAGCATTGCACAAGGAGGGCCCTATGCCTCAAGGACATCCATTGTGAAACTCTTGCGGTAAGTTCCATTTTTTTTTTCTTTTTCTTGCCAGCTTAAGATGCATCTTCTTACACATGTGATGTGTGGCAGCTCGGTAAAAAGGGAAACATTAAAGCTTATTGAAACATTTTTGGACAAGGCTGAAGATCAACCACACATCGGAAAACAATTTGTGCCGCCAATGATGGACCCAGTTTTAGGTGACTATGCAAGGAATGTGCCTGATGCTAGGGAATCTGAAGTTCTCTCGCTCTTTGCTACAATTATAAACAAGTAAGCTAATCCCCCCCTCCCCCCAAAAAAAAAGTCTGCTCCAAAGATTAAGATGTCCAGGAATCTCTGCTATGTGCCAATTTTGTCCATATTCTCATGGTACACCTACTTCCGTGTCTAACATTTTTCTTGTTAGGTACAAGGGTGCTATGATTGAGGATGTCCCTCGAATATTTGAAGCTGCTTTCCAGTGTACTCTGGAGGTTTGTCCCCCCCCCACCTTTTCCGAGTTCACTTCTATTGTTTAGTAGTTAATATGTAGCCTCTTCTTTTTATATTAAGTCATCCTAATAGTACACCAACTATGCCTCTGTTCCAAATGCCATCCTCGGCATTATTTGACTAAAAAAATTCCTGCATAAGCTACTTGTTTGATAGAGGGCGTTCCTGTTTCTGCATTGCTCCATCTTCTCATGAAGCTTATAGATGTATTTGTGTTAGGTATTAATTTGGTGATACTATTCTCCTTCCTCATTTATTTGGTTGAAAGTTCTTTATTCCGTTTCTTTATACATGCATTTGTATCTGTTTTTTGGAGTCTTTACCTGTGTTTATCTCAAGCAGTTTTTACAGGCAATACGGTTGTTTGTTTGCCCTATCCAGGGTGACATAACAATGGACTGTAATATGCTTTAGAGATAATTTGGTTACTTCAATAAACATCTGGCAAGTTAATCACCGTGATCTCACATGATCTGTTTGATGAATTCATTTTATGTACAACAGATGATCACAAAGAACTTTGAAGATTATCCAGAGCATCGGCTCAAATTCTTCTCATTACTTCGTGCAATTGCTACTCATTGTTTTGCTGCTTTAATACGGCTGTCGAGTGAGGTATGTATTTTTTCCTGCTCTTGGTGTAATGTATAGACCACCAATTCTAGTTTATGAAGCTTGCATTTAGAATGTCTGGATGAACTTATGATAAATCTCATTTTCTCCTGAATTTTGATCAGCAATTAAAACTTGTCATGGATTCTATAATATGGGCTTTTCGGCACACTGAGAGGAACATTGCTGAAACCGGGCTTAATCTTTTGCTGGCAATGCTGAAAAATTTTCAGGTGCTTCTTTATTTTGTTAGCCATTAGATTGATTGTTCATGTTCAACATATGTGGCGGAGGTCTAACAGTTTCTTCTCTGATGGCAGAATTCTGAGTTCGCTAACCAGTTTTATAGGACTTACTATTTGACGATCGAGCAAGAAATTTTTGCTGTTTTGACAGACACGTTTCATAAGCCTGGGTTTAAATTGCATGTATTGGTGCTACAGCATTTATTTTGCATGGTATGTGTCTACCTAACAGATTGGTTTTCCTAGTGTACTAGTATTTTCTTGTAACATAGTGCTATGATTTCAGGTAGCTATGTTGTCTGAGCCGCTATGGGATGCATCGACAGTGCCTGTTTCATATCCAAATAATGTTGAATTTGTTCGCGAATACACCATTAAGCTTCTTAGTACATCCTTCCCCAACATGACCTCTGCTGAAGTATGAGCACAAGTTTTGCATGATGTTTTTTCATGTCAATTTGTATATATTTTTAATTTAGATGTTAGTGATGGTTTGCTCTTTTTTCAGGTGACTCAATTTGTCAGTGGGCTATTTGATTCAACAAATGACCTTCCCACATTCAAGAATCACATAAGGGACTTCCTTGTGCAATCGAAAGAGTTCTCTGCTCAGGTTAGTGTTACAAGTAGACCATTTGTTCACAAGATTTCTTTGTTTGGGTTGGGTGTGTGTGAAGGTCTTCTATTTCTCTACCCACTTCCTGTATGTACATGCTCCACGGCAGAACCTAATAGATTGTCAATACTTTGTTTTTGGGGCGTAATGGCAAGCAATATCCTAAAATGAATTTTTTTATAAGTTTTAGGAAGGTTTAATCCAATTCATTACCTGTTTTTTCTCAAATTCCCCAAAAAATGTAAATCAATGCCACCACTGGCTTCACATGTTTCCCTAACATATAAAAAGTTCATGTTTTGTAATTTTGTTTAATCTGTATGCCAGGTCACTGAGGGACTCTAAATAGAACACGGACTAAAAAGAACTTTGTCAAGATTTTGATGAATTAAATTGTGTCTAGCTTTAGCTTGTCTTATTTTGTCATTGTTTGCAACCGTAGCCATATTGTGAGTTCCACATCAATTTACGTGCTACTTTTTCTACCCTATGTCCACAAGTTCACGTACTTCATAGATGAATATTTGTCATAAAAACTCTGAATTATTAGCATCTGTGTTGGGTTTTACGTGGCTTATTTACAGATGTAGGTCATATTGTGAGTTCCTGACAACATGCTAGCTCAGATCTGAGCCTGTGGGATGACTTGGGAAAAAGTTTTTGTTAAAAAAAGGGGAAAAGAAGTTTGTGAAAAAGGAAAGTTTGGTTGAATAGTTGTGGTTATTTTTGAAGCTCTCCAAGGATTTTTTGAGTGGAGGTTCTTCTCTAATAAGTACCCTAAAACCACTTTTCTAAAAACAATTTTTGGCAATAGCTCTTTTTTATCTATAATTTTTTGGCGAACTTTTTTTTTTTTTCCTTTTATGCAGGCTCAGTTTTTTTTCTTCCTAAGGTGAAAAGTTGAACAAATGTCATTAGTTTTATCCCCTTTCCTTTCAGAAGTTTTGGATATAGAGATGAATTGCTTCCTCATGAGTTCTGGGCCTTTTAGTCTAATATTAGCTTGGTCTTATTAGTGTGACATACTGATGTTATTAATTAGCTTATTCATATTTTCTGGTATTTAGCTGTTTTTTGTACCACTTAACTCACTTGGATTCTTCACTTTTCCTGCAGGACAATAAGGACCTCTATGCCGAGGAAGCAGCTGCTCAGAGAGAGAGGGAACGTCAGCGGATGCGTTCTATTCCTGGTCTAATTGCACCCAACGAGATACAAGATGAAATGGTGGATTCATGAGATTCAGATTCACATATATACCCGTTTATACCCCTGAAGGCGGTTTGGGTGCTTGGAGTGTTTAATCACAAACTTTAGTGGCCAGCACATCCTATTTTTTTTTTCAAGTTCTGTTGTGTTGCAAAAATTCTCACATTAGTACTGAAAGTGATCTCTCGGTCTTGTGGCAGTGATTCAAGGAAAGTGTTGGCTGGGTCTAGGTAGTTAGATCCTAATCTAGGAATACAACATGTGTATGGACATTCATGGTTTCATTTTCGATACTGTAGTTGGCTAGAGGAATTGATGGATTATTTAGTTGACCTCGACATCTGCCATCGAGAGTAGGTTTATTAATGTATACAGGCATTGGCCGGTTGTGCAGTAATCATTTTTGGTTTTTGGTGGACAACGGCAGTGTATTTTTACACAATATGCAGAAGTATATTTTTAGTTATTGCCTTATTACTGGTATATGCTATTTCGTTGGAAATGTATCAATGAATGCCATTTCTGAATTGTCAACAAACTTTAGGGCAGCTTCTCGCTTATCCCCATTTTCCAATGAGGAGATCAGACGTCAATTGCAGGAATTGCTGTCAAAGGGGCGGGAGAGTCTCAGTCCTCTCTCTCTGTTACGGATTTCTGGGGCATGAGTTAAGCATATAGTTTTGATTGTGCTTTTTTTCGATTGAGCGTTGGTACTATTGGAGTCTCTCTGTAGGCGTGCAAAACAAGAGAGCCATTCCATGTTCTCTGTTTCATTACGCAACATTGCCGCTGGATGTTGCTAATAAAGGATTAAAAAGTAAAACAGTTAGAGAGCATAGATTATTTTTTGGGCAAATTACAGAAATCACATACTTTTAAGGCAAAATTATAATTTATCCCTTAAAAGGTTATAATTACAGAAATCTCTCAAATTGATACAATAATATAAGCGCTGATACATTAATCTGATGCGTGAGATACATTAAATCGTTAAGTAAGATACATTACATTTTATACACGATACACTAGTCTGATGTACATTTTATATATGATACACTAATTTGATGCGCGAGATACAATAATATAAGCGTTGATACATTAATCTGATGCGCGAGATACACTAATCTGATGCGCAAAAATGAGGGATTTTGGAAATTTGTAAAACTTATAGGGGATAATGGTAATAAGTAATTAAAAGGTGAGATTTCTGTAATTTTTCCTTATTTTATTTGCTTCGTTCTTGCTGAAACTCCTCTCCAAATAGGAACGTATAAAATATTCAGTAGACGTATTATGCTTTGACGGCTTGATCAAGTGTCTACGGTTGACGTGCTTTTTTTATTCTTCCCTTTTTTCGTCGTCGTTTAGGACGTAGACTCTTCCAAATTTATTGAACGCCTAACAAATTTGAAGGGAAGAAAGAAATGTAGGACTAATGTAGAAAGTGCATACGAAATGTAGCCTATATGGTATGTTTTGATAATGTCACTTGGATCAGTAGTGATGAAATGAGGAAAGTGAGACTGAAATGGTTTGAAGAGATATGTGATTTAGAGGTACATCAAAAATGTATTGAGAAGAGGTGATTAAATAGGATATGACGTAACTTTAGCTTATCAAAGATAAATTAGTGTAATGTAGATAATTGAGTGTTGATTCGTTTTTCATAGTGGGTTCAGGCTTGGTGGTAGTCCAAGAGTGTAGTGTTACTCTTTACACATGTATCATGCATTTCCTTTTCAATTACTACATTATTTTATTGTTGTTCTTGTTTCTTTTCTCATGAAAAAACAAACGACTTAGAGCCTGCTTGACATTGTTGTTGGGAGCTCATAAACATTTATTTGAGAAAAAAACTATAGATGCTTGACAAACCTGTAAAACTAACTGCTTTTAAATGGAAGCAGAAGTAGTTTTTCTGCTGTTGGAAAGAAGCTAAAAATTTCTGCTTCTTAAAAAAAGCAGAAGTAGAAAAAATATTTTTTTTAAGACTAAAATGTCCCTTATATATATATATATATATATATATATATATACCAATGTATCTCTTATTAATTAATTAACATATCTCATATGTTTGGTTAAGTTCCATTTAATAATTTTATTTTTAATTTTATATAATAAATTTTATATTTTATTTTTATGTATTATTATTTTACGTATTATTTTGCATAACTAGAAAAAGATAAGAAGGTAACAATAATATTTTTGTAAGATTAGAAAAGAAAAATAACAATTACATATTTTAACCCTTCAAAAAAATGTATAATATTGATTGAAAATTTGAATATGAACATTTTAATTTAATTTAAGAAAAATAAAAATTTAATTTTTTTTTGTAATTGATGTTTAAACTAATTTCCCTCTATAAAATAATTTTAGTATTAAAAATACATTAATATTTACCCTTAATCGTAATTTGACTCTCAAAAGCACTTTTAAAAAAGATTCGCCAAACACAGTTTGCTTACAAAAAGCATTTTTCAAATGTATTAGTCAAATACAAATTGTTTTTTTTTGTTCAAAAGCACTTTTCTAAAAAGTTATTTTAAAAAAGTGCTAACAATTTTTAGCAGCAATACCAACACATGCTCTTAATAAGAAAATCAATAAAGAGCATTCACAGAAAAGAAATGAGAAAAAGCTCAAAATAGTCCTTTATCTTTGGGTGAAGACTCAAAATAATCCTTGAGTTTTTACATGGAGCACTAATAGTCCTTCATTTTTGCAATATTCCTCTAAATCTTTCCTTATTTTTTAACTTGATTTTGTCCACAACTTTTTATATGAAATGTTCAATCGTCTTTTTATACATTTAGTAGAAATAGTAATATTATTCTATTCTGTAGAAATATTATTTCAGCTAAATTAACACACTTTAATATATTAAAAAAGTGCTAACAATTTTTAGCATCAATACCAACACATGCTCTTAATAAGAAAATCAATAAAGAGCATTCAGAGAAAAGAAACGAGAAAAAGCTCGAAAAAGCTCAAAATAGTCCCTTATCTTTAGGTTAAGACTCAAAATCATTCTTGAGTTTTTACATGGAGCACTAATAGTCCCTCATGTTTGCAATATTGGTGCACTTTTAGTCCTCTAAATCTTTCCTTATTTTTTAACGTTGATTTTGTCCACAACTTTTTATATGAAATGTTCAATCGTCTTTTTATACATTTAGTAGAAATAGTAATATTATTTCAGCTAAATTAACACACTTTAATATATTACGGTGCAAGATTAAGTGAAATCAAATTGTGATGCGATTGCGAATTCTATTTCTTCTGGAAACAAAGAAAGGGGAAAAAAGAGAAAGGGACAGAGAAAAGTCAATTATGATGTGTTAAACAGATACAACAGCGAAGGAAAATAAGAATACAGCAAATAATAGAAACAGAGAGAGGCAGAGAGGTCGCCAGCAAAAACAAGGCTAGCTTCTGTTGAAACTTGTGTAAGTTTCGTCTCAAATCGATCATCAAAACATAGTATTCCTCTGTGGTTGAATTGAAGCTTTACTCTCCAGTTTCTTCTGATTCGCGGAGAGGCAAAATGGGGCAAGCCTTTCGCAAGCTGTTCGATACTTTCTTCGGCAATTCTGAGATGAGGGTATTATAACAATCCCCTTTCTCCTCTTATTTTCCGTTATAATTTGATCTATTTGGGAATTTGCGTCATTATATGCTTTCTGCACTTGTTTGTAGCTCCTTAGAAAGATATGTGAAGTATTTTACGAAGATTGTTTGAGGCGATACTAACTGTATTTAGCTGAATTGTGCTGAAGTGAAGTATTTTAATAGAATTAGTCTGTGCAACAGTATGTTCTTTTATGTATGAGTTAGAAAACTTTTGATTGACACTGGGAGGTATGATCCATTTTTCGTGTTAATAATTGCTAGAAAGATTGATTGGCATTGTTTTTCTTCCATTACCAGACCTATGTTAGCATTATTTGGTATGCACTTACTGCATCTAGTATGCTCCTTCAAGGTTTCTTTCTTTCTAACTTCAATTGGATGCACTGTTGTATCTAATGTTTAAACATGGTTTTAGTGATGCAAATAGTTGAAGATCTTTTTATGTTAGTAGAAACACCAAATTAGTTTAATTGAAATAGAGAACTGCTCATGGTCAGTTCAGCAAAAACATGTGAGAGATATGTAGGTGGTGATTGATCATATGCTATAAAGAGTAAGAAATAAAAAATATACATCACTGGGAAAGCAAAGAGTTTGTTAGTCTAGTAAGAGACTTACATGTTGGTGTAACAATGTGAGATTTAGGGAATCTTAAATTTGGAGGACTTTGAGTTTGCTTCAACAGGCAAATTACTAAGATTTAGAATGAAAGAAGCCGTAATGGAGTGGTACAGTTACAGAGGATTCATATAGCCTCCCCGAACTAGTTGGAATTGAGGTGTAGTTGAAATTCTTTTGATGCAAGATACTAGCTACAAAATTAGAATTGCTAACTCGGAATGCTGTTTTTCCATTTTTCCCTTCAAGAAAGACCTTAAGTGTAGACAGGGTAGCCAGATTTTAAATTCAGGGAGGCTAAACAGGCTCTTAATAAATTTATAGGTACCTTAACAATGTCATTGATGATGTGATCCTAGTCAGCGTCATCCCCAGATATGAAAAATCATCAAATAAAATTTTCTTCCTTAGGTTAGTAGTACAGCGTCCAATGTGTTGAAACATGGAGGGAATGGGATGAGGGTTTCTTTAGGGCAAAACCAATGTACTTCCCTTAGTGACTATTGTCCTCTCTCTTAACTAATAACTGCTTCAAATTGGTCTGGTTTTTGTAGCTAAAATTCATTTTCTGCAATAGAAGTGATAATTAATCTAAGCATGCATTTTTTATCATCCACTCTTCGAGATCTCGCATTTCTACCCATGTTTACCAACCTGAGTTTCATCTTGTTTCCTGCAGGAGCTCTATTTTATAGATATTGGGTTTTTCTGCTTGTATGTGTAAATTTTTTTAAAGTTTTGTTATCTTATTTATATTGATGTCTCTTCTGTTATTTGCTCGTTTCTGGTTACAATTTCAACTGGGACAGGTTGTAATGCTTGGGCTAGATGCGGCTGGAAAAACAACTATATTATACAAACTGCACATAGGAGAAGTTCTATCAACAGTCCCTACCATCGGTATGCTGTCTTAGCTTCTGCTCACTGTTGTGTGGCACTTTGATTGTGAAGTTTGTATTTGTAAAACTTCAATAGATATGCTCTTCCTTAAAAAAAGGAAGAAAAAATTCAATAGATCTGCTTGGTAATATCTGTCTTAGCTTAGCTTCTGCTCGCTGTTGCTTTCTTTTTTGTTTCTCGTTGCTTTACAGAGTTATCAATACATGCGTGGGTGGGAGGTAGCAGGTACCCAGTGGGTTAGCCAAAATGCGCGCAAGGTGTTCCAGACACTACTGTTATAAAAATAAAATAAAATAAAGATGGGGAAAGAACTTGTAGGAAACTACAGTTTGATACTTTTTATTGGTCATCATTAATTCATTACAAATTCCCGAAAGTGGCTGGTACTTACTACTTCATGAACTTTCTTGAGAAATTGAACGCTAACCAAAATAGTTAATTGAACCGTAATGGATGCTGGCTCCTCCTATCTAACTTACTTGCTCTTTACTTGCAAACTGCCTCCCAGTGATCAGGTGCAACACTTGATTACATGACATACATTCTACATCTTTATTTTGGGGGGGATAAGTCACATACTTCCTACATCTCTTCTTTCGTATGGTAATCCTTTTCATTTTCTTAAATTACTTTGTTTGTCACATCTTGAAGCTCAGATTTTATCATATGTGGCTTACCATAGGTTATGGTTTTTTAGTTCTGTCATTGCTTATTATCTAAACATAAAATTTGCGCAAGGGTAGTTTGAAATCTTGAGTTTTGACGTGAAAATTTCTTCGGAAGTTCTCGGAGAAAAATACCTAAAATACCTGTCACTATCTGAATACCGTCTGTGCGTTTGAAACCATTATAATAGATGATTGTATATGCATGTCTTGCAGGATTCAATGTGGAAAAAGTGCAGTACAAAAATGTAATTTTTACAGTGTGGGATGTTGGTGGACAAGAAAAATTAAGGCCACTGTGGAGGCATTACTTCAATAACACAGATGGACTGGTAACTACACCCATTATATAGTATTTGTTTTTTATTTATTTCTTTTGATGAAGTTGTTTCAGTGATGGAATCAAGAAGATGCAAATAGTTCAAAAGATAGATAAGTACAAAAGTGATTTTGTTAGCTCCATTACAGGGGGTCCTATACTTAAGATAGGGAGCTATAAAGTCCAAAAAAGTGTCAGAGGACTAGCCTTAAGGGAGTGGCTTAGAGTTGGTATTTCATCAAAACATCTTTTACTTCCTTTATGTCCATACACAACAAAAGATACAAGCAAGAATCAGTTTTCAGATATTGTTGATGGACCTACCATCTTTCCAAGAACTCCAACACATATAGGATCCTTGATATTTTCAGGCATAATTGTACAGTGTAAAAAGAGGTGCCTGTTGGTTTCTATGCTTTGCTGACACGTATAACATTTGACTATATGGATACTCCTTCTGCTAATATTGTCTTGGGTCAAACATGCTTCAATCAGTCTGTCCAGCTGAAACAAATCACTTTTGGGGGTAACAAGTAACATTGTTTTCCAAATTAGTTTCCATCTAGATAGATGCAGAGATGTAAGCTGTAATCCTTTTGAAGGGGGACAACATTTTTTGATGTAGTATACATGTGGATATATAGACTAATGTTACCATTCTCAAAAAAAATTATTAGTTTCCATGGTCAAGTATCCACCATCTCATTATGGGCACAAATGAATGAATTTCATGCTTTAACAAAGTGGAGATCATCAGCTTTATCGCCCATCTTAGTCTGTCTGAACTATGTTCATTGACTTTGCAGCTCTCCCGTCTTTCAAGTATGTTGAGTAGTTCATCAAGCTTTCAGTCTGCACATTCTTTGGTTTCTATTTCTCAATAGAAAATAGATACTCCCTTTGTCTGACACTCTTTCCTTTTTAGTCAGTTCCAAAAAGAATGACATATTTTTAAATTTAGTAATAATTTAACTTTAAAATGTTATTTTACCCTTTATGAGATGATTATAGTACACAAATATCAATGCTTATTTTAGACCACACGATTCATAATCTTTCTTTCATTCTTAAACTTCGTGTCCAGTCAAACACCATCACATAAATTGGGTTGGGACTGAGGGAGTAGTATTTGGTTTCTGCTCTTATTTGCCAGATATTTCTTTAGTTTGCACTCAGTTGCATCTAACTCCTGATATCACATAAACGGCTGGGGCTAAAGTAAAATTTCCCCTTGGTTCATTGGGAGGTAACATTGCCTAAAAGCACAGAAGAATTTACAATTTTGAGTATGATGGGATTACTGTTTAAGGATCTAACCGTACATTCAATTGTATCCTTCTTCCTTCAACTCTTGGCGTCAAGTTTCTTTCCTTCTCCTTCTCATCCTCACCCACAGACCACACAGAAGGAAACAAGGGATTGAGAAGAGATGAATATTTCAAATAAGATAACACATGAATTTTTTTAATCAAAATGTTTGACTTTGGTGTACAAAATAAGCATATAATATTAAATGTATAGGCCCATTTCCCCATGATTGACAAAGCTTTATCAGCTCCCTTGTTTATGACAATTTCTTGTTTGGACATACTGTCTCTCTAAACTGGATACAGTATCGCTTCACTAAGTTTTTTTATCTTATACAGATTTATGTCGTCGACTCTTTGGATCGAGAAAGGATTGGAAAGGCAAAACTAGAATTTCAGGTTTTTTTACTGAACATTAATATTATGGCTCGGACTTCTTTGTTGGTGACATTATCTAATGGCCTTTATCATGTGTTTTCAGGCCATCATCAGAGATCCATTTATGCTTAATGCAATCATCTTGGTTTTTGCTAACAAACAAGACATGGTAAGTTTCTTTTGTTCCAGTATGTTTCCTCGTCCAGATAATATAATTAAATGCTTATTTTCTATTTTGCTCTTTTTACTGGTCTTTAGACAAAGTTAGGCTAAAACTATTAAATGAATCCAAGAAAATAGAGGTTCAAAAGTATTGTGGGTGCTATTTAGCAATTTATCATTTCCATTGTTCTGGACTTTGAGATGTTCCCTGTGTAGTATGTTAACTAAAGTTTCCTGTGCACAAGGATGATATACTTAAGGCCTCAACTCCTTGATTATTGTAACCTAGCTATGCCCATATCTCATAAGATAGGTTCTACCTAAATCTAAGCAGACTTAACGCATGTACTCTGGTTCTTGATTAGTGAAACCAAACTGGTGTCTGTTTCTGTATTCTCCGGTAAGCAATGTAGGTTAATATGGTCTCCAATGAACAAGTGCATGCAACTGCCCTTATTTCTCTTTACTGCTTTCCAATTTGACCAAAGAAACAGCTCATTCTTTTTTCCTTTTTCTTTCTGTCTTTTCAATAAAACCTTCAGAAAGTAGACCTCCATAATCATTGCATTGCTTGGCTCCATCGATATTGTAAAACTGGCTGCTGATTTTTTGTGGCTGTGTGAGCTTCTTTATAAGTGTTTCAAAAGAAAGACAAAATTTTTGTCACTTAAAAGCAATAGAGCACCGCAAAGCAAGGTATCGTGCATCTAAAAGGTGAAGAAGTGCAAAGAAATCTATGTGAGAATTTCTCATTTCTTTAGACCTTGTAAGTAAAAAAGGGGGAAATTTGAGTGACATCTAAGTTTCAGCCTTCTTTTCCCTTCCTGCTTCGAGTGTGTGAGGACTCTTCTTCTACTTCGGTTTCCCCGAAGCTTCTTTAGCTCTCTTCTTCTTTTTCTTCTCTTGATCTTTCTTCTTCTGCTACTGCTTCTCATTTTCTAATTCAGTTCTCTTTTTAACTATCTCTCTTCCTACAATGGTTTTGCTCTATCCCTTGCCTGTTTACTCTCTCATTCTTGATTATCCATTTCCTCACATATGGGGCTATTGTTAGGAAAATTAAAAAGAGAGAGTACATAAAAGAAATCACATAAAATAATTTTTCTTTAAATTTTAAATGAAGAAAGCTGGTTATTGTTATTGTTGATAAAGCAATAAAACTATGATGTATGTTAAATGATGCAAAATAATTCTTTCACTGCTGATTGGCTGAAAATTAAATATATTCTGTAATTGGAACTTTTTGTGGATTTGTCGATATTAGCTTCTATTATGTTGAATAGTGGTGTTGGTATTTAATATTTATACTGTAATGTTAGTAATTACATGCTGAAATCAGCAACATTAACTGCAATATGTTTGCTATAAATAGTATTTATATGTTAGGTAACTTTTTGTATTTATTAATTGTGTGTTTTAAAAAAACTTGTGTCTTGCCTCAAACTGCTCCCTTAAAATCACAGGACCTTTATCAGTTTGTTTTCTCTTTTTTTTCTTTTAGAAACACTGTTCTAGATATATCTTTTACTAAAGTATCCCCTTAATGGCTGGTCGCTTTAATTCACTACTGCTAGCAAACCTCTAAGTATTCTTGTGAAAACCCTAAACTAGGAAAAAAACAAATGATTATCTTTAAATGTGCAATTCTTTCAACATTGAATAAAATTTTGGATCCAACAAAACTATCAAAAAGAAAAAAAAAGATCTGGATCCAACAAACTTGCATTCAATTATGTTTTAGCTACCTGTTGTGTGCACCAAGGTTTGTCCTCTGGTGATTTTGGGTTTTTATGTGTCACATGAACAGTCTATTCCTGTCTAACTGTGATCTGAGAACTTGCATACCATCTGAAATGAGAGGATTGCTCTAATGGTAGAGCCCTTCAGCTGACCATTTGTCTGGGAGTTCGTATTGCGTACTAGGGGAAAAAGTGGGCAACTACTGCTGATTCGTAAAGCTTGGTGGGGTGGGGTGAGGATTTTTAGCGGATAGGGTAGATTTTAGAAAAAACCATACCATTCTGCAATAGAAATTGACCTCTCTATTCTTGTGATGATTTGAATCATAAAGTCAGTTTTAGTTCACTCTTTCACCATCACCTGCTTGATGGTTTCAAATCTGCTGGTTGTTTGTTTTTCTAATATCACTGTCTTGCACAGCTTCATCAACAAAAATGTCTTGCACAGTAATCATTAGGATGAAAAGTTGTACAGTGGTAGGAGAATTTGAAGATGGATGTGATGGTTCCACCTAATCCTCTCACTTGGTTAGGAAATGAAGGTGGAAAGTGTCTAATCCCTCAATAGCAGTTCTTTCAGACCCTTCAACACTGTATGGGGAGTGGGGACGAGTTAGATCTCTTTTACTTCCCTGCTAATCATACCAAACAACATACAAATTATGATGAATGTTTCATGTATCACCTAGTAGCAAGAAATTAAAAGTTTCATCTATCAACATGACATTTCCTCCCTTTTAGTGTTGGGTAGAACTTTAATCTTGAATATCTTTTTTGTCCAGAAAGGAGCAATGACACCAATGGAAGTGTGTGAAGGCCTTGGTCTCTATGAGCTTAAAAACCGAAAATGGCATATACAAGGTACATGTGCTCTTAGAGGGGATGGCCTATACGAGGGATTGGACTGGTTAGCCAGCACTTTAAAAGAACACAAGGCCGCCGGATTCTCTTCCATAGGCCCTTCATCCTTCTGAGTGATCAGGTTTAGACCTAACCTGGAAGTCTTACACAGTTGTAGCTACTATCCATAAGCTGCTTATCTAACTACCAAAGACCTTTTGCAGGCTTACTAAAGAACTTGAACCTCTTTTTCGAGGGGCATCACTGAACATCCGGCTATTTATAAATTGGAGGATCATGATCTCGCGATGACAGTGTTTACCCTTCTCTTCTTAGATCTGTGTTTTTAATGCTAGTGGAGCAGATAAGGCACTTGTTTCCTTGATCTAGTGTGATTCTTGGTCTTTGATTCTGTTGTATATTTGAAACCTGGGCCTTGCAGATTATGTTAACCAGACACTATGAATGCTTCTGTTGATACTGACTGCAGTATACTTCCATGTGAATATGGTGACTAATCATCTAGTCTACAGATGCCCAACACAAGATTTTTTGTCTCCGTCTTTCATTGTGCCAGTTTTGAGTTAAATTTCTTTTAACGCAATTAGTTCCATAGTTGTTAAAGTTGTGGTGGGTTCTCTAAGCAATGCCAACAGTAAGTTCTGGAGAAAGAAGAGCAATGCCATTGTCATTTGAATTCGAATTATGTATGAGTGGAGATATAAACTTACCTTTTGCTACAATATTTGCTGTCATAATTTAGATTGACCAGTTTCACCAATAGAGAGATACTCTCCGTCCACTTTTAATTGTTATATTGCACTTTTCAAAAGTCAATTTTGACTAATTTTCAAAGTTAAGTTAGATTACATTAGTTTGATATTTTAACAAAAAATTTAAATATTTTAAATCTATACAAAAAGTATTATAAATTGCAATTTTTTGTATATCAATATGATGAAAAATATATTGTAAAATGTTAATCAAAGTTTGATTTTAAAAAAGGAAACCGTGACGATCAAAAGTGGACGGAGGGAGTGTGTAATAACAAATTCTTTCTATTTCTTATGTTTTGGATAAGACGAACAGGTCTACTCTCTGCTGATCCAATTTGCCCTTTTTAGGTTTGCTGGGATAAGAACCAAAAAAGAGATGACGTGGATTACCCCCACTAAAATAGGAAAAAAAGTTAAAAATTTATATATGAAATTTAGACTTACGTTACAAGTGAAAGTGAAGTGAAGCTCAGAAAAAGTAACTAATGAAATATCACATATTCACATTTAGAAGCTCATATGGAGAATCAGTAGCAGAGCTAGAAATTTTACTAAGCCGTTCAATATCTGAAAAACTAAACATGAATTAACCGAATGGGGTTTGACATCTATATACATAAAAAATAATTTTAACCATGTATAAATAGTAATATTTTTCATTGAAGAGGGTTCAGATGAACCCCTAATAGAAGGTTGGCTCCGCCCCTGCGGAGAATGTGTATGTTTTGATCAATTACAATGCTATGACCTTTCTTCTATGGAAAAACTAACAATACTTTCTTAGTTTTAAAATATTCTCTATTTTCTCAAATTTAACTAACAATACTTTCTTAGTTTAAAAATATTCTCTATTTTCTTAAATTTAATGTCTAAGTTAAAAAATCGCAACAAACATGCACAATCTTTTGAAAGTTAAAGATATTATATACATGCACAATCTATTATTATTATTTTGCCCATATTTGTCCCCTTTTTAACTGATCAACTGTCACTCTCTTTCATAATCATCAATAGAATAAAAAAGAAAAAAGAAATCACAACCACCAGTATAGAAAAGGCCTCTCACTTTGTACCACACATTACCTACTGTTAAATCACACAAATCTCATGTTGAACTCCAATTTTCATGGAGTTTCGATTCTTTCACTTGCTTTGATTTGATTCCATTTGTCTTCTAAAAGATTAAAGCAAGAGATGCTTTCATGTCAAAATTCCACTATGTTTTGCCACAGACGTGCTTTGATTCTGCGTAAGAATCCGCTGTTGCTGTTTTTCCCCTGTCAAGGTCTTCGTAGAAATGTAAAATTCCGATGTGTTCTCGATCAGATTGTGCCCAAATTAACTGTTTCATCGTCGTTAAGCTCTGTGTTGACTTCCGGCAACGCGATTGCTGCGGCAGCGGCGGTCAGTGGTGGTTCCGTTCACGGAGCGGTTACGTCGGCGATAACGCAGGTTGCAGTCACCGCGGTGGCGATTGCATCCGGAGCTTGCCTTTCTACTAAGGTCGATTTTTTGTGGCCCAAAGTGGATGAACAACCTGGTGAGCTTCTTCTTCCTACCTCTCCCTATTTTTTTTTTATTTCTTTTTATATAAAGTTGCAGAAGAAGTATATATTCCGTTAGAAGTAGTTGCCCTGTGACTGCCGGCAGTTTTTGTTTTAGGAAAGCAACTTTGACTGCAGTTGGATTTTAGAAGAATTTTTGTGTTCTGTTAGACTAGAAAAAAGTATATCAATATGGATTACACCTTTTAAGTTCAGTGACCTCAGGGGACAGTAACAGAAGTTTGTAAGTTGTAGTAGATACCTTTTGCCGTTCCTATGGAGCTTTTTCGAGTTTTTAGCCAAAAACATCCCTCAACTATACTCTATGTTTAAACCACATCCTTGCACTATCACAATGAACAAAAAACATCCCTCAATTATCTTAAAAATGGCAAGATTCATCCTTTAATTAGTTTTTGTCAAAAAAACTAACGGTTGATCAACCTACAAATCCCCTATTTTGTTTGCTCCCATTCTTCTCTTAGCTTATAGTAGTAATAGACAATCCTAACTAAATTGAATGAGCTAGGAAGAGAGGTTTGCATCCTCAACTTCACAGTAGCAGCCAGGATGTCCCGTAAAAAGTGAGCAAAATATTTCAAGTAAAATATTTTTCGCTCTATATAA
>JAJOOE010007721.1:0-45738 GCA_036250405.1 Solanum raphanifolium | reverse complement strand
AAACAAGTTTTCGGTAACTTCCGAAGCACATTTTTAAGAACTTTTTGGGTCAAATTCAAATATAATCATTTCATTAAGTCCTCGACTCTAAACTCACATGTGAGGCTCTAGTTTCACTAGTTCGTTTTTAGGGTCGTTACAGAGTATAAACATTAGGTAAAATAGTTCAATACTTAATTATTAAATGAATATTTTGGAAAGTGAATACAAAATACATTTGGGGCAGGGGGTGCCTTGACGTATCGGGGGGAGGGGTCCCGGAGCACGACGCCCTAGAGAAAGGTCAGGAAGGGGGGGGGGGTGTACTCGCGGAACGGTGCCTTGGGGAAGGGAGGTCCAAGGGGCACGATACCTCGGGAAGGGTGGGGGTACTCGAGGCACGGTTCCCCGGGGAGGGTAGGGGGTCGTCGGGGAATGACCCCCCGAGGAGGGTGATGGATCCTCCTCGGGGAACGGAACCCCAGGGGTTGGGGTCCTTAGGGCACGGCTCCCCGGGGAAAGGGAGATGGAGGGGTCCTCAGGGAACGACGCTCGGGGAAGGGGGAGGGTGGAGGGGTCCTTAGGGAATGGGACCCTAGGAAAGGGGGAGGGTGTCGGGGTCCTCGAGGCATGACGCCTCAGGGAATGGGAAGGGTGGAGGGGTCCTCGGGGAACGACGCCTCAGGGAAGGAAGAAGAGGGTGGGGGGGGGGGGGTCCTCGGGGTACGGTGCCTTGGCGAAGAAAGAGGTTGGGGGGAGGGTCCTCAGGGCATGACGCCCCGGGAAGGGGAAGGGTGGGGGGTCCTCAGGACACGATGCCCCGGGGAAGGGGAAAGGGAATGGTGGGGGGGTCCTCGGGGAACGGCTCCCTAGGAAAGGTAGGGTGTGTCCTCGGTGAACGATGCCCCAAGGAAGGGAAAGGGTGGGAAGGGGGTCCTCGGTGCACGGCGTCCCGAGGAAGGGAAAGGGTGAGAGGAGGGTCCTCGGTGCACGGCACCCCGGAGAAGGGGGACGATATGGTGGACCTCGGGGCACGACACCTAGGGAGGGTAGGGTGGTGGGGTCTTCGGGGCACGATGCTTAGGGAGGGTAGGGTGGAAGGGGTGGGGTCCTCGGGGAACGGCACCTCGAGGAGGGCGGGTCCTTGGGGAACGGCGCCCAGTGAGGGGAGGGGTGAGGGGGTCCTCAGGGGACTACACCTCGGGAGGGGGACGGTGGGAGGGGGCGTCTTCGGGGAACGGCTCCCTAGGGAGGGTAGGGTGGAGATGTGTATGGGTCCTCGAGGCACAACGGTCCTCGGGGCACGGTGTCTCGAGGAGGGCGGGTCCTTGTGGCACGACACCCAGGGGAGAGGAGGTCCTTAGTTCACGGCGCATCGGGTATAGTGCGGGGGCACAGATCCCTGGGGAGGGTGGGGGGTCCACTGGTCCCGACACCTCTGGGAGGGTGGGGGGTCCTCGAGGCATAGCGCCCGGGGATGGTGGGGGTTTCCTCGGGGAACGGCGCCTCTTGGAGGGTAGAGTGGAGGTTGGGGTCCTCGGGGCATAGCGCCTCAGGGAGGGTGGGGTCCTAAGTCCACGACACCCCGAGAAGGGTGGGGTAGGGAGTCTTAAGTGCACGACGCCTCGTGGAGTGTGGGGTAGGGGGTCCTAAGTAAACGAAGCACCAGGGACAATTGGGGGGTGTTTGGAGAACAACGCCCTGGGGAGAGAGGGTGGGTGGGCAGAGGGTTCCTCATAGTACGACGACCCGTGGTGGGTGGGGTTGTGGGGTCCTGGGGCACGGCGCCTCGGGGAGGGTGGGAATGGGGG
Source organism: Solanum raphanifolium (assembly GCA_036250405.1). Lineage (NCBI taxonomy): Eukaryota > Viridiplantae > Streptophyta > Magnoliopsida > Solanales > Solanaceae > Solanum > Solanum raphanifolium. The sequence goes on along the minus strand of JAJOOE010007721.1, from coordinate 43,948 downwards.
GTCCTGAGGCACGGCCCCTCGGGGAGGGTGGGAATGGGGGGTCCTGAGGCACGGCCCCTCGTGGTGGGTTAGGGTCCTCGGGGTATGTCACTCCGGGTAGGGTGGGGAGTTCTAGGGGTACGATGCCGCGTGGAGTGTGTACAAGGCCTTTTTTAAAAACTGTCCAAATTCCCTGATCTGGCGCACGGAGCACCAAAATATTTTTTCTCAAAGTTTTTTATGATGACCTCTGTAATGAGTTGGGGAACCTTCACGTATATCACACCATTATTTAACCCCCATTTCCGCATTTAGAAGCCTTTCTTTAAGAACGGCCCAAATTTCTTGATTTTTCGTGTGTAATACCCATGGATCTGGCGCCCAGAGCACCCGAAATTTTTTACTCAAAAAACGTTATGAGGACCTCAGTAATGAATTGGAGAACCTTCACGTATACTCAGACCATTTTTTAACGCCCATTTCCGCATTTACAACTCTTTTTTAAGAATCGCCTAAATTCCCCAATTTTTCGTGTGTTAATCCCATGTATCTCGCGCCAGGAGCACCCGAAATTTTTTTCTCAAACACTTCATAAGGACATTTGTAATGAGTTGAGGAACCTTTACGCATACACACACCAGTTTTTAATGTTTATTTCTAGATTTACAATCCCTTTTTTAAGAACCAGCGAAATTCCCCGATTTTCATGTGTAAGGCCCACTGATCTGGAGCTTGGAGCACCTGAAATTTGTTTCTCCAAAAACTTTATGAGGACCTCCGTAATGATTTGGGTAACCTTCACGTATACGCACACCATTTTTTCACGCCGATTTCCGCATTTACAAACCCTTTTTTAAGAACTGTCAAATTCCATGATTTTTTGTGTGTATTAGCCCATGGATCTAGCGCCCGGAGCACCTGAAATTTCTTTTCTCAAAAAAATTATGAGGATCTCTGTAATGAGTTGGGGAACCTTCACGTATACTCACACCATTTTTTAAATGCCCATTTTCGCATTTACAATCCCTTTTTTGAAGAACTGCCCAAATTTCCTGATTTTTCATGTGCGCCCTGCCTCCCATAGCAGCCGAAAGTTTTTTTTTTCTAAAAACTTTATAAGTACCTCTATAATGAGTTGGGGTACCTTCACGAATACTTACACTATTTTTAACGCACATTTATGCATTTACACAACCTTCTTTAAGAACCGCCCAAATTTCCCGACTTTTCGTGTGTAATAGAGCAAGGATTTGGCGCCCAGAGTACCCAAAAAAAATTTCTCAAAAAACTTTATGAGGACCTCAGTAGTGATTTACAGAACTTTCACGTATACTCACACCATTTTAACGCCTATTTCCGCATTTTCAAGACCTTTTTTAAGAACAATCCAAATTTCCTTATTTTTCGTGTGTATTAGCCAATGGATCTGGCGCTCTGAGCATACAATTTTTTTTTCTCAAATTTTTTTATGAGAACCTACGTAATGAGTTGGGGTTCACGAATACTCACACCATTTTTGAACGCCCATTTTCAGATTTACAAGCCCTTTTTTCAGAACCGCCCAAAATTCCCCAATATTTCCTGTGTTAGCCCATGGATCTGGAGCTTGGAGCACCTGGAATTTTTTTCTAAAAAACTTTATGAGGACCTACATAATGACTTGGGGAACTTTCATGTATACTCACACCATTTTTTAAACGTCCATTTCCGTATTTACATGCCCTTTTATAAGAATCCCCCAAATTTCCTGATTTTTCGTGTGTATTAGCCCATGGATCTGGCGCCTGGAACACCCATAACGTTTTTCTCAAAAGAAACTTTATGAGGACCTCCGTAATTAGTTGGGAACCTTCACGTTTACTTATACCATTTTTTAATGCTCATTTCAGTATTTACAAACCCTTTTTTCAGAACCACGCAAATTTCCCAATTTTTCGTGTGTACTAGTCCATTGATCAGGCGCCCGAAACACCCGAAAGGTTTTTCTCAAAAAACTTATGAGGACCTCCATTATGAGTGGGGGAACCTTCACGTTTACTCACACCATTTTTTTAACGCTTATTTTCGCCTTTACAATCCCTTTTTTAAGAACCCCTCAATTTTTTTGATTTTTCGTATGTATTAGCCCATTGATCTAGCTCCCGAAAGCACGCAAATTTTTTTTCTCAAAACTTTATGAGGACTTCTGTAATAAGTTGGTGAACCTTCAAGTATACTTACACATTTTTAACTCCATTTTCGCATTTACAAGCTCTTTTTTAAGAACCGACCAAATTACCCGATTTCGCGTGTGTTACCCATGGATCTTATGCCCGGAACACCCAAATTTTTTTTTCTCAAAAAACTTTATGAGGACCTCTGTAATGAGTTGGGGAACCTTCATGTATACTTACACCATTTTTTTAATGCCTAATTCCGCATTTACAATCCCTTTTTTAAGAACCGCCCAAATTCTCCGATTTTTCATGTGTATTAGCCCATGGATCAGTCCCCCAGAGGACCCAAAATTTTTTTCTTAAACATTTTATGAGGTCCTCCGTAATGAGTTGGTGAACCTTCACGTATATTCTCACTATTTTTTAACGCCCATTTCCGCATTTACAAACTCTTCTTAAAGAACCGCCCAAATTCCTCGATTTTTCGTGTGTATTAGCCCATGGATCTTATGCCCGGAGCACCTGAAATTTTCTTCAGAAAAAACTTTATGCGGACATTCGTAATGAGTTGGGGAACCTTCACGTATACTCACACCCTTTTATTCATGCCCATATTGCATTTACAAACCCTTCTTAAGAACAACCCAAATTCCTTGATTTTTCATGTGTATTTGCCCATAGATCTGGCGCAAGGAGCACCTGAATTTTTTTGTCAAAAAACTTTATGAGGACCTCCATAATGAGTTGGGAACCTTCACGTATACTTACACCATTTTTTAATGCTGATTTCTGCATTTACAAGCCCTTTTTTAAGAACCTCCCAAATTCCCCAATTTCTCATGTGTATTACCCCACTGATCTGACGCACGAACCACCCGACATTGTTTTTCCAGAAAAAAATTTATGAGGAGTTCCCTATTGAGTTGGGGAACCTACACATATACTCACACCATTTTTAACGCCTATTTCTGCATTTTCATGCCCCTTTTTAAACACCGCCCTAATTGCTCGATTTTTCATTTGTATAAGTTCGTGGATCTTGCGCCCGGAGTACCAAAAGTTTTTTTCTCAAAAACTTTATGAGGACCTCCGTAATGAGTTGGGAAAACTTTCACGTATACTCACATTATTTTTTTAACTCACATTTCTGCATTAACAATCCTTTGTTAAGAACCGCCCAAATTTCCTGATTTTTCGTGTGTTAATTCCATGGATCTGGCTCCCAGAGCCCCCTGAATTGTTTCCTCAAAAACATATATAAGGACTTCCGTAATGTGTTGGTGACACTTCACGTATACTCACACCATTTTTAGCGCCCATTTCCCCATTTACAAGCCTTTTTTATTAACCGCCAAAATTACCTGATTTTCGTGTGTATAAGCCCATAGATTTGTCGCCTCCAGAACCCGAAATTTTTTTCTCAAAAAACTCTATGAAGACCTCAGTAATGATTTGAGGAACCTTCACGTATACTCACACCATTTTTTTAACGCCCATTTTAACATTTACAAGCCCTTTTTTAAGAACCGCCCAAATTTCCCGATATTCGTGTGTATTAGCCCATAATTCTGGCGCCCGAAACACCTATAATTTTTTTCTAAAAAACTTTATGAGGACCCCGTAATGTGTTGGGTAACTGACACCATTTTTTAACGCATATTTCCGCATTTACAAGACTTTTTTTAAGAACTGCCTAAATTCTCTGATTTTTTTTGTGTATTAGCCGATAGATCTAGCGTTTGAAACACCAAAAAAAGTTATGAGGACCTCCGTAATGAGTTGGAGAACCTTCACGTAAACTCACACCATTTTTTTAACGCCCATTTCCGCATTTAAAGCTTTTTTTTAAGAACCGCCCAAATTCCATGATTTTTTCATTTGTATTAGCCCATGAATCTAGCACCAAAAGCACCCGAATTTTTTTTCTCAAAAACTTTATAAAGATCTCTGTAATGAGTTGGGGAACCTTCACGTATACTCACACCATTTTTAATGCCATTTTCGCATGTACAAACCCTTTTTTAAGAACCTCCCAAATTCCTCGATTTTTCATGTGTATTAGCCCATTGATATGGCGCCAGGAGCACCAGAAATTTTTCTCTCAAAAAACTTTATGAGGATCTCTGTAATGACTTGGGGAACCTTCACGTATACTCACACCATTTTTTGACGCCCATTTCCACATTTACATGCCCTTCTTTAAGAACCGCCCAAATTTCATAATTTTTTGTGTGTATTAGCTCGTGGATCTGGCCCCCAGAGCACCCGGAATATTTTTCTTAAAAAACTTTATGAGGACCTCTGTAGTGAGTTTGGGAACCTTCACGTATACTCACACCATTTTTTAATGGCCATTTCCCCATTTAGAACTCTTTTTTTAAGAACCGCCTAAATTCCCCAATTTTTCGTGTGTATTAGCCTATGGATCTAGCGCCCGGAGCACCCGAAAGATTTTCTCAAAAAACTTTATAAGGACCTCCATAATGAGTTGGGGAACCTTCTCTCGTACTTACACCATTTTTTAAGGTCCATCTCTGCATTTACAAGCCTTTTTTTAAGAACCGCCAAAATTCTTCGATTTTCGTGTGTATTAGCCTACTGAGCTGGGGCTTGGATCACCTAAAATATTTTTCTCAAAAAACTTTATGAGGACCTTCGTAATGATTTGGGGAACCTTCACATACACTCACACCATTTTTTTAACGCTCATTTCTGCATTTCAAACCCTTTTCTAAGAACCGCCAAATTCTATGATTTTTCCTGTGTATTTGCCCATGGATCTAGCGTCCGGAGCACCCAAAAATTTATTTTCTCAAAAACGTTATTAGGATCTCCGTAATGAGTTAGGGAACCTTCACGTATGATCACACCATTTTTTAAATGCCCATTTCCGCATTTACAAGCCCCTTTTTAAGAACAGCCCAAATTCTCCAATTTTCATATGTATTAGCCCATGTATCTGGCGCCTAGAACACCTTAAAGTTTTTTCTCTAAAAACTTTATGATTAATGAGTTGGGGTACCTTCACGTATACTCACACCATTTTAACGCACATTATTGCATTTACAAGTCCTTCTTTAAGAACCGCCCAAATTTCTTGACTTTTCGTGTGTATTAGGGCATGGATCTGGAGCCTAGAGCACCCAAAATATTTTTCTCAAAAAACTTTATAAGGACCTCTGTAGTGAGGTGGGGAACATTCACGTATGCTTACATCATTTTTAACCCCTATTTTCGCATTTACAAGAACTTTTTTAAGAACAATCCAAATTTCCTTATTTTTCGTGTGAATTAGCAAATGGATCTGACGTTCGGAGCATACGAAGTTTTTTTGTCAAAAACTTTATGAGGACCTACGTAATGAGTTGGGAAACTTTCACGTATACTCACACCATTTTTAACGCCCATTTTCGCATTTACAAGCCCATTTTATAGAATCACCAAAATTCCACGATTTTTCGTGTGTATAGCCCATGGATCTGGCGCCTAGAGCACGTGCAATTTTTTTCTCAAAAAACTTTATGAGAATCTACGTAATAACTTGGGGAACTTTCACGTATACTCACACCATTTTTATAACTCCCATTTTTGTATTTACAATCCCTTTTATAAGAACTGCCCAAATTCCCTGATTTTTAGTGTGTATTAGCCCATTGATCTGGCACCCGAAAATCCAGAATTTTTTTCTCAAAAAACTTTATGAGGACCTCCGTAATGAGTTGGAGAACCTTCACATTTACTCACACCATTTTTTAAATGCTCATTTTCGCATTTACGAGCCCTTTTTTAAGAACCACTCAAATTCTCCAATTTTTCGTGTGTATTAGCCCATGGATCTGGCACCCGAAACAACCGAAAGTTTTTTCTCAAAAATCTTTATGAAAACCTCTGTAATGAGTTGGGAAACCTTCACGTTTACTCACACAATTTTTTAATGCTCATTTTCGCATTTACAAGCACTTTTTTAAGAACCGCTCAAATTCTTCGATTTTTCGTATGTATTAGCCCATGGATCTAGTTACTAAAGCACCCAATTTTTTTTCTCAAAAACATTATGAGGACTTCCATAATGAGTTGAGGAACCTTTAAGAATGCTCATAACATTTTTTTAACGCCCATTTCCGCATTTACAAGCCTTTTTTTAAGAACCACCCAAATTTCCTAATTTTTCATATGTATTAGTCCATGGATCTGGCGCCCGAACCACCTGAAGTTTTTTTTCTCAAAAAACTTTATGAGAACCTTTGTAATGAGTTGGGGAACCTTCACATATATTCACACCATTTTTAAATCCCATTTCCGCATTTACGAGCCCTTTTTTAAGAATCGCCCAAATTTCTCGATTTTTCGTGTGTATTAACTCATGGATCTGGCGCCCAGAGCACCAGGAATTTTTTTCTCAAAAAACATTATGAGGATCTCCATATTGAGTTAGGGAACCTTTACGTATACTCACACCATATTTTTTAATGTAATTTTCGCATTTACAAACCCTTTTTTAAGAACTGTCCAAATTTCCCAATTTTTCGTGTGTTGGCCCATGGATCTGGCACCTGGGGAACCCGAAATATTTTTTTCACAAAACTTTATGAGGACCTCCGTGATGTGTTGAGAACCTTCACGTATACTCACACCATTTTTTAAGCCCATTTCTGCATTTACAGGCCCTTTTTTAAGAACCGCCCAAATTCCTCGATTTTTCGTGTGTATAAGCTCATGGATCTAGTGCCCGGAGCACCCAAAAAGTTTTTCTAAAAAAATTTATTAGTACTTCCGTAATGAGTTGGGTAACCGTCACGTATAGTCACATTATTTTTTAAACCTCTTTTTTCGCATTTACAAGCCTTTTTTAAAAAACCGCCTAGATTTCCTGATTTTTCGTGTGTATTAGCCCATGGATCTGGCACCCGGAGCACCCAAAATTCTTTCCTCAAATAACTTTATGAGGACTTCTGTAATTAGTTAGGGAACCTTCATACACTCACACCCTTTTTTAACGCCCATTTCTACATTTACAAGTCTTTTTTTAAGAAACACCCAAAGTCCCCGATTTTTCATGTGTTTTAGCCCATAGATCTAGCGCTTGGAGAACCCAAAATTGTTTTCTCAAAACACTCTGTGAAGACTTCCAAAATGAGTTGGGGAACCTTCACGAATAATCACACCATTTTTTAACGCCCATTTTCGCATTTACCTTCCCTTTTTTAAGAACCGCCCAAATTCCCCAATTTTTCGTATGAATTAGGCCATGGATCTGGCGCCTAGAACAACTATAATTTTTTTCTGAAAAATCTTTTTGAGGATCTTTGTAATGAGTTAGGGAAATCTGTCACTTCCCGAGCCTACATCCTGGGCGGGACTGGCACTCTAAGACCATTGTTGGCCTCAAACGAACCCTTGACCTAGCTTACTGACTCAACGGAAGACTCTAAACATGCTTACTATGATTAAATTGAACTTACTCAAATAGTTTTAGTGAAATAACTCAGAATGTTTAATAGTCAATTTTCAACTTGGCCAAAATGGCAACTCAAGTCTCAACATATGAAATGATAATGTAAAGATATCTGACTGCTAACTGTGTATGAAGCCTCTAAAAGAAAGAGGGATGTCGAGACAGGACCCCCGATCATCCTAACATTTGAAAGACTAGAAAGCAAATAAAGGAGTCCTTTAGAATGCAAGGAGGTTCGCCAATAGACTCTGAATGCTCAAGTTGGATCAACGAGGCACTGGATGCTGATCTTGGTTACCTGCATCTGCATCATAATACGATGCAGGCCAACTGGCATCAGTACATTAAATGTAATAGTATGCGAGTTGGAATGCTAAAACAAGATATAGGCTTGAAAGGAATTATGACAGAAACACTTACCTTGGCTCTTCTCAATTCATGAATAACTTAACTGAACTCATTTCATTATAAAGCAGTTTAAAACAAGTGCAATATAAAGAAAACGGAAAAACTGTTTAAAACATGATGTCAACTCATAATAATAATATCATAAAAGACATACCATGCTCTCTCTCAAAGTCTACTTGTGCAATGCATGAATGAAGTCTCATACCCCCATTCATACTAAGCAGAACCACTTGAGGAACCACACAATTACTACTGTGGGAGTTTCTCTAACCGACAACCACCGCTATGAGCCTAAGTGTGGATACATCGTTTTTACCACTACGCTGCCAGACTGTCCTATACTTTGCCATCTTATAGAACTACTTAACTTAGTGGATCCACTAGCTTAACTTATGTGATCATCTAAAAAGTGTGACCCATTAATACCCATGATGGCTACATGATTTATGGAGACTTGAGTTAATATGAACTCGCATCCCCATATCGATGCTCAATACTACTCCCAAAAATATACTTAGCTCATATGTTTTAAAAACAAACTTCTTTCTTTGGTTTGAGATAATTACACAAAACTTAGCTTAAAAGCTCTTTTGGAATCGATGTTCCCTTTTCTTGCTCAAATGTGAAAAACATTTATAAACTCTTTGGGGAATACTTAGTTCTCTAATAGATTTTTGAGAAATGAACTCAACTCTTTACTCTTTGCTTAACGTGAAACTTAAGTCTTAAAACAAAGTTAAAACATATGTGAAAGACTTTTGAAGAACTTTAAAAACTATGCTTGACTTGCTTCTTAACTTCTAGACTTGACTCTTAACTTCTCTTGACTTTGATCCTAACTTTCCTTGAATTGGATTATGGATTCAAGGTTCATGATCTCATGTTTATGGATGATTTCATGATGTTTAGATGTACCTTAGAGTGTTGGAATCAACTAGAAAACATAGGTACATTGCTAAGGGACAAGTATGAAAGGGTAGGGAACGAATGGGGAGAACTGGCGAACTGGCGCTTTGAGAGGCGCGGGGCGCCAACCCTCAAAGTTCAGAGAGCTTGCCGTGGCGCTCTGGCTGGCGCGGCGTGCCAGAGCCCAAAGTTCAGAGGAACTTTTGTGGCGCTCTGGGAGGCGCGGCCCCCCAACCCCCTCCCTAGAAAACTCTGAACTTTCTTCTCCGTTTTTCAACTCTAAATCCTCTAATTTCACTTTGTTCTTTCCCCAAACACTTAGAATCATTAATACCCTCAATAAACAATAGATTCAACTCAAAATTTCACCCGGAAACATGAATCCAATCATCAAGAAACTTCAACAACACAACCCACAAGAATTAAACGAAACTTTCAACAATGTTCATCAAGAACTCAATTTCTAAACTTTCAAAGACTTAAATTCACTGAATTGAATCATGGTTGGCGCATGGGCAAACTAACCCAATGCTATGTGATCTCACATACTTTGTAGGGATCACCCCCGACAAATTCCACAAGCGATTCTTGAAGATCTTGACGATTCTTGCTCCTTCTCCTCTTTTCTCCTTTTGCGTTTTTCTTCCAGAAACCCTAGCGTGAAAATTCACTTTTCTGAAACTGACTAAAATCCGACTTTACCCCAATTAAACTCCTAAAAATGAATTAGAATTATTAGGTAAGGAAAAGACTAAATTACCCTTCCAAAATCCGGATTATACTTTCCTTAATCCAATAGCCCAACTTCCAAAGGGAATAACTTACTCATACGAACTCGGAATCACGCAAACTCGGCGGCGTTGGAAAGATCATTCCAAGGGCTTTCCAACCATATCTATAAATACACCTAACTCTTAATGAGCTAGGAGTTATGGCCGTTTGAAGTATACCAAACACTCACTTTTAACTTAACTTAAACAAATTTCAAATTTCAATTCTTTCCAAAATTCACTATTTCCAATTCTAGCTTCTTCCTAGCTATTTCGAATTGCGAGATGTTACAAAAGCACACCATGTTTTAACGCTCATTTTTGCATTTACAAGACCTTTTAAAGAACCGCCTAAATTCTACGATTTTTTGTGTGTAAATGCCCATGGATCAAGTGCCCGGAGCACCTAAATTTTTTTCTCAAAAACTTTATGAGGATCTCCGTAATGAGTTGGGGAACCTTCACGTATACTCACACCATTTTTATAACACCCATTTCCGCATTTACAAGACCTTTTTTAACAACCGCCCAAATCCCTAATTTTTCGTGTGTATTAGCCCTCTGATCTGGCACTCGGAGCACCCAAAAATTTTTCCTCAAAAAACTTTATGAGGACCTCCATAATAAGTTGGAGAACCTTCACGTATTCTCACACCATTTTTTAACCCCATTTCCGCATCACAACCTTGTTTTTAAAAACCGCCCAAATTCCCCGATTTATGTGTGTATTAGCCCATAGATTTGGCGTCCGGAGCACCCAATTTTTTTTTATCAAAAACATTATGACGACCTCCGTAATGAGTTGATGAACCTTCACGTATACTCACACCCTTTTTTTAACACACATTTCCACATTTACGAACCCTTTTTAAAAAACAACCCAAATTCCCTAATTTTTCGTGGGTATTATCCCATGGAGCAGGCGCCTGGAGAACCCAAAATATTTTTCTCAAAATACTTTATAAGGACCTTCATAATAAGTTAAATAACCTTCACGTATACTCACACCATTTTTTTAACGCCAATTTCCGCATTTAAAAGCCATGTTTTAAGAATCGCTCAAATTCCCTAATTTTTCGTATGTATTTGCCCATGGATCAGGCACAAGGAGCACCCAATTTTTTTTCTCAAAACACGTTATGAGGACCACCGTGAAGAGTGTGGGAATCTTCACGTATACTCACACCATTTTTTTAACGTTCATTTTCGCATTTACAATTCTTTTTTTAAGATCCGCCCAAATTTCCTGATTTCTCGTATGTAATGTCCATGGATCAGACGCCCGGAGCACTCGAATTTTTTTTCTCAAACAACTTTAAGAGGACATCCGTAATGAGTTGGGGAACCTTCACGTATACTCACACCATTTTTAACCCCTAATTCCGCATTTACAAGCCCTTTTTTAAGAACCGCCCAAATTCCCCAATTTTACATGTGAATTAGCCCAGGGATTTGGCGACCGGAGCACCCAAAATTTTTTTCTTAAAAACTTTAAGGGACCTCCATAATGATTCTGTGAACCATCACGTATACTTACACCAATTTTTAACGCCCTTTAGCACATTTACAAGCCATTTTTAAAGAACCGCCCAAATTCCCTGATTGTTCGTGTGTATATTATCCCATGAATCTAGCGCCCGGAGCACCCAAAATATTTTTCTCATAAAACTTTTTGAGAACTACAGTAATTAGTTGGGGAACCTTCACGTATACTCACACCATTTTTTTAACGCCATTTTCGCATTTACAAGCCCATTTTTAAGAACAGTCCAAATTCACTGATTTTTCGTGTGTTAATCCATGGATCTGGCGCAAGGATTATCCAAAAACTTTTTCTCAAAAAAGCTTTATAAGGACCTCCGTAATTAGTTGGGAACCTTCACGTATACTCACACCATTTTTTTAACATCCATTTCTACATTTACAATCCCTTTTTTAAAAATCGCCCTAATTCCCCGATTTCTTGTGTGCTTAGCCCTTGGATCGGACGCCCAGAGAGCCAATTTTTTTTTCTCAGAAAAACTTTATGAGGACCTCTGTAATGAGTTTGGGAACCTTCACGTATACTCACACCATTTTTTTAACGCCAATTTCGGCATTTACATGCCTTTTTTTAATAACCACCAAAATTCCCCGATTTTTCATGTGTATTAGCCCATGGATCTTGCGCTCAGAGCACTCGAAATTTTTTTCTCAAAAACTTTATGAGGAATTCCTAATGAGTTGGTGAACCTTCACGCATACTCACACCATTTTTTTAACGCCTATTTCCCCATTTACAATCCCTTTTTAAAGAACCACCCAAATTCCCCTATTTTTCGTGTGTATTAGTACATGGATCTGGCGCCCAGAGCACCTGAAATTTTCTTCTTAAAAAATTTTATGAGGACCTCCGTAATGAATTGGGGAACCTTCACGTATACTCACACAATTTTTTTAACGCTCCTTTCCGCATTGACAAGCCCTTTTTTAAGAACTGCCCAAATTTCTTGATTTTCGTGTGTATTAGCCCATGGATTTGGCGCAAGGAGCACCCGAATATCTTTTCTCAAAAACCTTTATGAGGACCTCTGTAATGAGTTGGGGAACCTTTACGTATACTCACACCATTTTTTAAAGCCCTATTACACCCCTATTTGGACTGTGGATAGAGTTTTCCCAATTAAAATGACGGTATTGATTTGAGATTATTTAATTTTTTCAAAGTCGCTATTTTGAATTGAGTTATGGTGTTCCAAGTCATCTTTGTTTTTTAATCCCTAATCAAAAGGAAATGACTCTTTATTTTGGTCTGCGAACTAAAATTTCGGGTAAGGAATTCTGTTGACCGAGGTGAAGGTATTATGCATCCCTCGAGTCCCGTGGTTCTAGCACGGTCGCTTTTATTGACTTATACTTATCTTAAATTATTTTTTGGATATATTATTACATGCCATGACTTGCTCCTATTTATTTTTATTGTTGAAATTTTATTAGTCTCACCCTAGATGCATCGTTGCATTCTTGGTCTTAGAATACATCGGCTTAGAACCATAATTGCTTTCTTCTCCCGAGTGTGTCACCTAATATTTTATGTCTCACATCTTGATTTTGACAAAATAAAATATTTAGTATAATAATTTTACCAAGGTGTGTCACCACATCCTTGAATTTCTTTTAAATGTTTCAAAAAATATGTGTAACCACATTCTTAATTGAAACAATTTCTTTTTTAATATGTTTAAAATTTTGTCTAATCATTATAAAACTAATATTTTTCCTTTATACATAAAATCAAGTAAAGTAAAATAAATATAAATATTGAGGATATGATATATAATTCTGACATCATTTCTATATCCTTTAACTTTATATTATATATTTTTTATTACTCTTAAAATTAACGTCAAAATTAAGCATACACATTCTAATCAAAGAAAATAATAACGAATTGTAAAAAATAAATCTCATTTTTTTTATAAAGTAAAACAACAAAAAATGTTGGTAAGGTGACTAGGAAGTAGGGGTATGACGTGAATGGTTAGTTGAAATGTTGGTGGTTGTAATTGGGGGATTTCTCTATGTGTTAGAATGGTTAGGCTATGATCAAGTACCTGGTAGGTAGGTTGATTGAGAAGAATGTTAGTGGTCAAAATACTAGTGTATATTGGAAGTATTTCAAGAGAGAGTAAATGTGGAGAAGCGAGTGGTCTATCATATATTTCTACTAGTTGGTTTCTTATGTTATGTGGTAGGCATCGGGTTGACCGATTATGCCTACCAGTACGTGTGTTTTGTACTGATACCACTCTTGCTATGTCTTTTGACATAGTCTGGATGCATGATTGGTGACGTTTCATTAGGTGAAGACAAAGAACTCTCCAACAGCTTCTATTCTTCCTTCCACATGGTGGGAGCTGTGTCTTTATTTATCTTGTCCAGAGGTACTCTTAGTAGCTCTTGTACCTATTTAGACTAGATCCATGGGAGTTGTTTAAATTACTTTACCAGTTTAACTAATGTTGTGTCTAGAGATATAATTATAAATCATAAGAATTACACTTCTTTCGGGTTTCTTCAAACTTATGTTTTTACTATTGGAATATGAGGATTCTCCTACTTAGGTGTTAGAGTGGGTGCTCGCACGATCCGGTGGGTTGGGTCGTGACACACGTGTAGTTCAAGGAGATAAGGTGTTGAGTTGGAAGTTAAGTGAAGTTTCATCGAGGCTCCAGGTCGCGGCTCCTATCCTTACATAAAAAAAATGAAAACTAATAGTCAAAAGAAAAATAAAAGTACAAACTACTATCTATGTAGCTTCTCTTGAGTCTTGACTTTCAGATATCACCTTGATTTTTGTGAGTATCTTGATCTTGAATGGATTCGATGCTTAACTTGCCACTTAGAGTGAGTTTTTGACACTCTTCAAAATGACAATTTGAAAATGTTCTTGAATGCCTGCTTGTTTTGTTGATCAGTAGCTAAATAGAAGCAGGTGTCTGGAGGTCAGGTTGCTACATGCACTTAAGAAGTTGATTCTAGCTATCATGGGGATTGATCATTCTAAAAAGAGTTGAACCTTTGTTCTTTAATTTCAAATCAATGTTTCGCTTAAAGAAACCTGAAAACCATCACAAACAAAAGAAATAAACAAAAGTTTTGCCCAAGTTTTCACTGGAAAATTTTTGTGAGTTATTAGCAAATGTGAATTTAAAAAAATAAACTTGGACTAGGAAGTGCTTATCCTAGGAGAAAATGAAAAATAAAAGTCTCAGAGTAAGAAGTGTTTATCCTAGGAGAAAACAAAAATAACGTCTCAAACTAAGAAGTGTTTATCCTAGGAGAAAATAAAAAATAACGGTCTCAGACTAGGAAGTGTTTATCCCAAAAGAAAATGAAAAATAACAGTCTCAGACTACGAAGTGTTTATCCTAGGAGAAAATAAAAATAATGTCTCAGACTAGGAAGTCTTTATCCTAGGAGATAATAAAAATAATGGTCTCAGACTATTAAGTGTTTATCCTAGGAGAAAAATGAAAAATAATAGTCTCAAACTAGAAAGTGTTTATCCTAGGAGAAAATAAAAATAACGTCTCAGACTAGGAAGTGTTTATCCTAGGAGAAAATAAAAAATAACGATCTCAAACTAGGAAATATTTATCCTAGGAGAAAATGAAAAATAACAATCTCAGACTAGGAAGTGTTTATCCTAGGAGAAAATAAAAATAACGTCTCAGACAAGGAAGTGTTTATCCTAGGAGAAAAATAAAATGTCTCAGACTAGGAAGTGTTTATCCTAGGAGAAAATAAAAATAAAGACTCAGACTAGGAAGTGTTTATCCTTGGAGAAAATAAAAAATAACGATTTCAGACTAGGAAGTGTTTATCCTAGGATAAAATAAAAAATAACGGGCTTAGACTAGGAAGTGGTTATCCTAGGAGAAAATAACTAAATCCTATTATGTAGGAGGGTCCTGTTATTCCCATTATGTAGGAGTGTCCTGCTAATCCTATTGTCCATGAGGGTCCTACTAAAATAATCTCATTATGTATGATGGTCCTGCTAAACTAAATCTCATTATGTAGGAGGATCCTGCTAATCTAAATCCCATTATGTAGGAGGGTCTTTCTAATCCCATTATGTAGGAGAGTCTTGCTAATCCCATTATGTAGGAGGGTCCTGCTAATCCCATTGTCTAGGAGGGTCCTGCTAGTTCCATTATGAGGAGGGTCCTGCTAATCCCATTATGTAGGAGGGTCTTGCTAGTCTAAATCTCATTACTTAGGAAGATCTCGCTTAACGTAATCATCAAATAGAATCACAACTCTTTTTTTTGCACCAGTTTACACCAAAAAAATATTATTTAAGCTATTAGCATAAATGAGAAATACTTATACCAATGAAAAATGCATGACATAGATGCAATTTGGGCGCTTGTTCTCTAAAAATGAAAGTTAATAGGGCGTTTGTTCCCTAAAATGCCTCTAGGGTGTTTGTTCCCTAGTAACTAGAGTGACTTTTTTTATAACAAATAAAAATATACCCCAAATTTTAAATTGAGGAACTTTGAAACTCTTTTTAATTTATCATTTAATAATTCAATTTCGTTCTTTCAAGGATATAAAATTTTATTTTGTGAGACCGAGCCCATTGTAAGACTACCTACGTATCTTGTATAGCAAGAATCAGGTCAAACGTAGTTCATATAAATAAAAATTTATTATTTATTTTTTCTAATTTTTTCTTTTGCAAAAGACCTCTTTTTTAAAATTTAAAAAAAAAACTAGAGGAGAAAAAAATGAAATTAATTCATGATTGAGATTGTTTTTACTTTACTTGGTACCAAAAATTAGTATTGTGTATATGAACCACATTCAACTATTTTCAAACAAATTTGAGGTCAACTTTGAGTAATCTCTATAGTTTCAAATGGTATCTCAAACATTCTTAAATATTAACAAGATCAGTCCATCTTGCATAAATTAAGGGACTAGAATTATTCATATCCTCATGTTTCAAATGCCCTTCACAAAAAATGGAAGTCCTACTTCACACAATAGAATAATTTAGATCATAGGACATTTTTGAAAGTCACTCACACTCAGAAAGATGTTCAATGCATGAGATTGAGATACCATATGTTTGGCCCTCATGTAAGTATCCACTAATGTGAGAACACAAAAAATGAGATCAAATAGGACTTGTCATTGGCTTTTAATGTAGGCTTAGGGAAAGGTAGGATATTTATTTGGAATAAAGTGACTATTTCTTCCTTAAAATTTGCACAATGCTCTCAATATTTTTTCATTTTCGCATTGGACCTTTGTTTTCTTGAAAGCTTCTCCTCATATATTTTCTTCTTCTTTTTTTCTCATTGTCTCTCCTTTTTGTTGGAGATTTTTTCATTTTTTTATTCTCGCTTTTCATTGTCATTTTTAATTTAACTTTCACATATTTGGCATTTTCACTTTGTTACCCAACTTAGGTCTTTGGTGCTGTGTAAGTAATTGATAGTGCGCTCAGGGAGGTGAGACCAAGAAATAGTGCATTTATGCACTCAAAAGGATATATGCTAAAATACGCTTATTCAAATAAAAGGTTTATGCTCGGAATGAGAGTTCTATGGATAATATGTCATTTGATAGGCTTGAAAGACACAATCGGATCAAAGAAAACATATAATCATTTCTCAAGTTAAATGTTGTCCAAAATTTCGCCTCAACCTACATTCGGGCCATGTTCTAGATCAACAAACTCATGCCTTTGAATTTTATAGCTAAAGCTCACCACACAATGCACATGAAACAATGAGGTCGAATTTGTTTTAGCCTTAACTTTAAGCAAAACAGTTTCTCAAATATAACATAAATATATCAAGAGGTACCACAAGAAGTCTATAGGTCACAACAAAGTTGGTTTGTCTTGCCAAATGGTTTAACACTTTATTATTTTTTCTTATAAACACTCCTAAGTGCATTGGTACCAACCAAGTCAATTTTTTCTAAATTAAAAAAAATCCCAATTTTTTTTATCCCTCCTTTCTTTTTGCCCCAGTTTTTATGATGAGTACTTTTTAGATTTTTTCTTAATTGGACCGAACCTCAAAATAAGGTTGTCTACGTAACTTGTCAAAGCAAAAATCAGGTCAAACGTAGTTCAGGAACTTTTGATTTATGAAGTAAAAACTTTTGTTTTATTTTTATTTTTGAAGAAGGGTAAACCTTTAATTTTTAGAAGTAATAAACAAAATTTCCCCTTTTTTATTTTAATTTTTGAATGAGGATTGAGAACATTTTTTTTAAAATTTTAAATAAGGATCACCGAACCCGAAGAGGGTTGCCTACGTATCTCATCGAGGTGAGAATCAGGTGTGCGTAGTTTGTTCAGATTGGATAAGTTAAAAAAACGTTAAGATATTGAAACTCGAATTGTCAAATACATTTATTTTCACAGTATTATGAAAGCAAAAGATTTTGAATTTTCTTTTTATATTCTTTATTTTTATTAAGAAGTGATTTTTTTTAAATCTTTGTTTTTAAGAAATGCATGAGAACTTCTAAAATAAGATTATTTTTTTTTGTGTTTCCCTCTATTTTTTTATGTAAAAATTGAATGTCAACATTTTTTCATTTCACCGATCACTATAAAATTGGTCAATAGATAAAAACTTTTCAAATAATATTGTAAATAGCACGTAGAATGCACATGTTGGTCAATAAGAGGGACTCATGTCCTAGACTGACCCGACTCTTGTTTAGAGTTCACTAAGTCAAATGCAAATGATGCAAATAAGTGGAGTCT
Source organism: Solanum raphanifolium (assembly GCA_036250405.1). NCBI lineage: Eukaryota > Viridiplantae > Streptophyta > Magnoliopsida > Solanales > Solanaceae > Solanum > Solanum raphanifolium. Next base: position 25,993 of record JAJOOE010007721.1, on the reverse strand, counting down.
TCTATGGATAACCCTGTCTATGTTCTAATTTTACTAGGTTCAAACCTGGAGAGATTGGGGTCTAGACTGGCTTATCCGAGTGGATAACTCGAGCTAGGGAGGGGCAACTTATCGGTAGTAGCGCTATTCCGACTTCATTGCTGGTCCAACCCCGCCTAACATGTGCTACTAGTAAATCTTTCACCGGGTGTCAAGACACTCCAGCTTTATCTCATTAGAAGTAGGATGCATAACTACATTCATGTGAATGTGTGTGAAGTGTTACTAGATACTCAGAGTGATTGAGTAAGAGGAGAAAATTTAATACAATTCAACAATATAAAAATAATAACTCTGCAGAAAGTAGCACATTAGGTCATCATACACAATATATCCAAAACAATAATAATAAAATAAAGTAAGAGAAATAGGGAAAATGCATAAGTACCCCCCCCCCCAAGCCTATGCCCAAAATCCCTGAGTCACATCTAACCTTTACTAAGGTCCTATTACACCACTTTTAACGCCATTTCTGCATTTTCATGCCCTTTTTTAAGAACTACCCAAATTCCTTGATTTTTCATGTGTATTAGGCCATGGATCAGGCACCCGAAGGCCCCGAAATTTTTTTCTCAAAACATTTTATGAGTACCTTAATAATGATTTAAGGGACCTTCACGTATACTTACACCATTTTTTTAACGCCCTTTTCCGCATGTACAAGCCTTTTTTTAAGAACCGTCCAAATTCCCTGATTTTTCATATGTATTAATAGTCCATTGATCTGGACCCCAAAGCACATAGAATTGTTTTCTCAAAAAATTTATGAGGACCTCTGTAATGAGTTGGGGAACCTTCACGTACACTCACACCATTTTTTAACACCCATTTCCATATTTACAAGTCCTTTTTTAAGAACTGCGCAAATTCTCCAATTTTTCATGTGTATTAGCGCATGTATCTGGCGCTCGGAGCACCCTCAATATGACGTTGGGGAACCTTATCATATATACTCACACCATTTTTTCAACACCCATTTCAGCTTTTACAAACCCTCTTTTAAGAACCGTCCAAATTCCCAGATATTTCGTGTGTATTAGCTCATGGATCAGGCGTCCAGAGCATCAAAAATATTTTTCTCAAAAAATTGTATGACGAACTCCATAATGAGTTGGGAACCTTCACGTATACTCAAACCCTTTTAAACGCCCATTTCTGCATTTACAATCCCTTTTTTTAAGAACCACTAAATTTCTCGATTTTTCGTGTATATTTGCCCATGGATATGGTGCTTGGACTACCCAAATTTTTTTTCCTCAAAAAACTTTAAAAGAACCTCCATAATGAGTTGGGAACCTTCATGTATACTCACACTATCTTTAACGATCATTTCCTCATTTACAAGCCCTTTTTTAAGAACTGCCCAAATTCTCCAATTTTTTGTGTGTATTAGCAATGGATCTGGCGTTCAGAATGTTTTTCTCAAAAAACTTTATAACGACCTCTGTAATGAGCTGGAGAACCTTCATGTATACTCATACCATTTTTAATGCTCATTTTCGCATTTACAAAGCCTTTTTTTAAGAATCTTTCAAATTCCCCGATTTTTCGTTTGTATTAGCACGTGGATCAGGTGTCCGGAGCACCCAAATTTTTTTTCTCAAAAACTTTATGAGGACCTTCGTAATGAGTTGGGGAACCTTCACGTATACTCACACCATTTTTTTAACGCTATTTCTGCATTAACAAGCCCTTTTTTAAGAAACGCCTAAATTTCTTGATTTTTCGTATGTATAGCCAATGGATCTGGCCCCCGGAGAACCTGAAATTTTTGTTCTCAAAAATATTTATGAGGAACTCCGTAATGAGTTGGGGAACTTTTACGTATATTCACTCCATTTTTTTATCTCCCATTCCCGCATTTACATGCCCTTTTTTAAGAACTGCCAAAATTCCCTAATTTTTCGTATGTATTAGCCCTTGGATCTAGCGCCTAGAGCACCCAAATTTTTTTTCTTAAAAAATGGTATGAGGACCTCCGTAATGAGTTGGGAACCTTCACGTATACTCACACCATTTTTTAACTCCCATTTCTGTATCTACAAGCCCTTTTTGAAGAATCGCCCAAATTTCATGATTTTTCGTGTGTATTAGCCCATAGATCTAGGGCCCGAAGCACCCAAATTTTTTTCTGAAAAACTTTATGAGGACCTCCACAATTAGTTGGGGAACCTTCACATATACTCACACCATTTTTAATGCCCATTTCACCATTTACATGCCCTTTTCTAAGAACCACCAAAATATCCCGATTTTTCGTGTGTATTAGCCTATGGATCGAGTGGCCGGAGCATCCGAATTTTTTTTGTCAAAAATCTGTATGAGGACCTCCTTAATGAGTTGGGTAACCTTCTCATATACTCACACCGTTTTGTAATGCTTATTTCCCCATTTACAGACCCTTTTTAAAAATTGCACAAATTCACCAATTTTTCTTGTGTATTAGCACATGGATCTGACATCTGGAGCACTCGTATTTTTTTTCTCAAAAAATTATATTAGGACCTCCATAATGAGTTGGGAACCTTCACTTATACTCACAATATTTTTTAACGCCCATTTCCGCATTTACAAACCTGTTTTTAAGAACCGCCCGAATTCCCTGATTTTTCTTATGTATTAGCACATGAATCTGGCGCCTGGAGCACCCAAATTTTTTTTTCTCAAAAAATATTATGAGAACCTCTGTAATGAGTTGGGAAACTTCACGTATACTCACACCATTTTTTGAAGCCCATTTCCAAATTTACAAGCTCTTTTTAAGAACCGCCCAAATTCATCAATTTTTTGTGTGTATTAGCACATGGATCTGGCACCTGAAGCACCCGAATTGTTTTTCTCAAAAACTTTATGAGGACCTCCTTAATGAGTTGGGGAACCTTTATGTATACTCAGACAATTTTTTAATGTCCATTTTCGCATTTACAAGCCATTTTTTAAAAACCATCTAAATTTCCCAATTTTTTGTGTGTATAGCCCATGGATATGGCACTCCGAGAAGCCAAAATATTTTTCTCAAAAAATTTTATGAGGACCTCCGTAATTAGTTGTGGACCTTTCACATATACTCACCTTATATTTTTAACGCCAATTTCCGCATTTACAAGCCATTTTTTAAGAACCGCCAATATTCCCAAATTTTTCATGTGTATTATTAGCCTATGGATCTATCTCCCAGAAAACCCGAAATTTTTTTCTCAAAAATATTTATGAGGAACTCCGTAATGAGTTGGTGAACCTTCACGTATACTCACACTATTTTTTTAACCCCCATTTCCGCATTTATATTCCCTTTTTTAAGAACCGCCTAATTTCCTCGATTTTTTGTGTTTATAAGCCCATGGATCTGGCGCTCGGAGCACCCGATTTTTTTTTTCTATAAAACTTTATGATGACCTCTGTAATGAGTTAGGGAACCATCATGTATACTTACACTATTTTTTAACGACCATTTCCGCATTTACAAGCCTTTTTTATGAAACGCCCAAATTCCCAGATTTTTTGTGTGTATTAGCCCATATATCTAGCGCCCAAAGCACCTAAATTTTTTTTCTTAAAAATCTTTATGAGGACCTCCGTAATGAGTTGAGGAACCTTCTCTTATACACCATTTTTAACACCCATTTTCCCATTTACAAGCCCTTTTTGAAGAACCGTCCAAATTCCCGGTTTTTTGTGTGTATTAGCCCATGGATTTGGTGCCCAGAGCACCTGGATTTTTTTCTTCAAAAATATTATGGGAACCTCCATAATAAGTTGGGAACCTTCACATATACTCACTCTATATTTAACACCCATTTCCGCATTTACAAGTCCTTTTTTAAGAATCGCCCAAATTCCCCAATTTTTCATGTGTATTAGAACATAGATCTGCCGAGTGCCCGAGCGTTTTTGTCAAAAATCTTTATGAAGACCTCCATAATGAGTTGGGAACCTTCATGTATACTCACACCATTATTTTAACGCCCATTTTCTTATTTACATGACTTTTTTTAAGAACCGCCAAAATTCCTTTATTTTTTGTGTGTATTAGCCCATAGATCTGGCGCCCGGAGCACCCGAAAAGTTTTTCTAAAACAACTTTATGAGGACCTTTGTAATGAGTTCGAGAACTTTCACGTATACTCACACAATTTTTAAGGCCCATATCCGTATTTACAAGCCCTTTTTTAAGAACTGCCCAAATTTTCTGATTTTTCGTGTGTATTAGCCAATGGATATGGCGCCTGGAGCACCTGCAATTTTTTTCTCATAAAACTTTATGATGACCTCCGTAATGAGTTGGGGAACCTTGACGTCTACTCACACCATTTTTTTAACCCCTATTTCCGCATTTACATACCCTTTTTTAAGAACTACCCAAATTCCTCAATTTTTTGTGCGTATTAGCCCATGGATATGACTCCCGAAGCACCCGCAATTTTTTTCTCAAAAATCTTTATGAGGACCTCCGTAATGAGTTGGGAACCTTCTCGTATACTCACACCAATTTTTTTAACACCCATTTCCGCATTTACAAGCCCTTTTTAAGAATCGCCCAAATTCCCTATTTTTCGTGTGTATGTTTTGCAAGCGATTGCTCGACAAGACTTAGATCTGGTCTTTGAAGGAATGAAAAAAAGGAGAGACTGGTAGAGCTCCTCTTTGTCAGCGGCATTCCCCCTTCTATCTATCAACCATTTAATTATGGAACTTTCTCCCCAAGCTGCGGAACTAACAAGTCTATTAGAAAGTCGAATTAGCCACTTTTACACGAATTTTCAAGTGGATGAAATCGGTCGAGTGGTCTCAGTTGGGGATGGGATTGCACGTGTTTATGGATTGAACGAGATTCAAGCTGGGGAAATGGTTGAATTTGCCAGCGGTGTGAAAGGAATAGCCTTGAATCTTGAGAATGAGAATGTAGGGATTGTTGTCTTTGGTAGTGATACTGCTATTATTAACACATGGATCTAGCGCCCGGAGCACCCATTTTTTTTTTCTTAAAAAATATTATGGGACCTCTATAATGAGTTGGGAACCTTCATGTATACTCACACCATTTTTAACACCCATTTCCGTATTTACAAGCCCTTTTTTAAGAACCGCCCAAATTCCCCAATTTTTCGTGTGTATTAGCATATAGATATACCGCCTGGAGCACCCGAAATCTTTTCACAAAAATCTTTATGAAGACCTTCGTACTGAGTTGAGAACCTTCACGTATACTCATACCATTTTTTAACGCCCATTTCCTCATTTACAAGACTTTTTTTAAGAATCGCTCAAATTTCCTGATTTTTCGTGTTTATTAGCCCATGGATTTGGTGCTCAGAGCCCCCGGAGTTTTTTTCTCAAAAAACTTTATGAGGACCTCCGTAATGAGTTGGGAAACCTTCACGTATACTCACACTATTTTTAAGGCCCATTTTCGCATTTACAATCCCTTTTTTAAGAACCGCCCAAATTCCCCGATTTTTCGTGTGTATTATCAAATGGATCTAGCGCCCGGATCATGTGAAATTTTTTTTTCTCAAAAAACTTTATGAGGACCTCTGTAATGAGTTGGGGAACCTTCATGTATACTCACACCATTTTTTAATGCTCATTTCTGCATTTACAAGTCCTTTATTAAGAACCACTCAAATTCATCAATTTTTCGTGTGTATTGGCCAATGGATCTGGCACCGAGAGCACCCAAAAAAAATTTCTCATAAAACTTTATTAGGACCTCCGTAATGAGTTGGGGAACCTTCATGTATACTCACACAATTTTTTTAAGAATCATTTCCACATTTACAAGCCCTTTTCTAAGAACCGCCCAAATTTCCCAATTTTTTGTGTGTATTATCCCATGGATCTGGCGCTCGGAGCATCACGATGCTTCTGCAACGACGACCACGATAACGACACATGCCTTTGGAGGCCAGAGGTTCTTATTGCTGGTCGGCAAGCGTATTATGGTGGGGGCATACATCGCTTCTATCCCCAAATTTTAACTTAGAGGTGTTCATTCATAATCCTGCACACGGTACTGCACCACAACATTACATGTGGATCCTGGACGTATAATGGGCACCATTTCCCCCGACCACCATACGTCGTTCACCACAACATGTCGAGTTGGCAACATGTGAATACTCAACTTATTCAAAAATCAAAAGGGAGTGAACATTAGGCCTCACTTCATGTATAACAATGTTTTGTTGGGCAACCGTACTATTTTAATCGTCTTTTTCTAGGTTTGAACCTACATTGTGGAGGTCAAAAAATAGTAGAAGCTAAACCAACAAGGCAATTATCATGTAATTAGTTAATAAACATTTTTTATTATTTATTTTGTCCGCTAATAGTAAGTACCTCGTTTGCTACAATTGATTATTCAATATTAAAATTGACATTCACATACGCATTACCAAGGTATTTCGAACTCAAAATCAAATTTTTTTCATCAGATTTTTACAAAAAAGGAATAAAAATCCTCAGCCAAATTGGGGGAAATTCAAAATTTGATGGGTTAAAAGGCATTTATGAGAAAATTTGCTTGGTCAAACTGCCTTATGGCTGTTTGGTCGAATAAATATCGAGAAAATACCCAAATTAAAAAAAAAATCACCCTAAATGGACATCCGAGACCAAAGTTATGAGCATTTAAAGTTTCACCATTTTACAACTACTTTTTCTAGTTCCACTCCTTAATTTGGTTTGCCTTTTTATCTTATTAAATTTTCATTTATATAGAAGAATAGTTATATCGATATTTTGTTTTGATTAATTTTTTTATTTTAAATTTAAAAGCCTGGCTATAAACCTTATTTATTAATATAATTAAAAATTGAGTATATGTATTAATAGCGACCATGGTCTGCTAGTTCTTGCGAATTTATTTAGATATTTTTATGTTAAATAATTATAAATAAAATTCATGTGCGGCTTTTTTTTTGGAAAATAAAAACATTTTATCATCCAAGTATTATTTACAACACTATATTTTCCAACGATGTTAGAATAGAAATAAAAACCACTGAATTGGGCATCCCCACCTTCAGTGATATTTGCCTATACTACTAAACTCTTCGACTTATCTTATAGTTCTAGAATTCTTTTATGGATAGAAGCTCAGCTGCCTCAGACAGTTCTGGACACGTGGAAACATCGAGACTCGATGAAACACTTCCTGATCACTATTGTATATGGTATACACAACTAGCTAACACTTCAACCTTGGAATTTTTCCCTTTTGCATTAATAATTTCTCAGCTAATCTCTTCACTCCATCCTTTAGGGAGATTTTGTATTCCTTCCCACTTCAATAAGTTGCCCCATACTTCTGCTACAACTGAACATTCAAAGAAGCTATGAGAAATGCTTTCATCAGCATTCCCACAAAGGCAACAACGAACCTCTCGGTTGATGCCCCATCGATGCAATTTGTTCCTTGTATACAACTTCACATGTATGGCGAGAAGAAGAATAAACTTCCATTTTCCATCCCCGTGTTATTGCATATCAACCTTCTCCAATCCACCTTATCGAAGGTTGTTCTCATCACATGATACATCTTTCTTATCTGGAATTTGTCTAGCTGTGTCAACTCATCCATTGTATATCGAGCTTCTTCAACATAATTCCTAGCCTTCAATATCTTTTGTACCACCCAGGACGCTTGCTTTGCTTGCACTTCATCGATTGGTTTCCCTTGTATATAGTAGGTGTGCACCCACTTCACCCATAATTTATCAATTTTTATTACACAGATTCCACATGCAGAGACTTACAAATATCAGCTTTGTTCCACACCGTAATATTACTAAAATTTAACCCCCTGCTGACTTAGGTTTGCAAATGGTATCCCAAGTAAGGAGTGCTTTCTTTGATACTTCTTCCTTTCCTGTCCATAAGAAGCTTCTACATATGGAGTCAATGAGCTTGACAATCTTCTTTGGTAGCACAAAAACTTGAGCCCAGAAAGTTTGTAAGGAGAATAAGATTGTTTTTATCAATTGCATCCTACCTGCATATGATAGGAACTTAGTTGTCCAGCTTGTAATTCTACTTACTATTTTGTCGATTAATGGTTGGCATTGGTTAATGGCTAGTCTTTTTGTGCTTAGTGGAACTCCAAGATATCTAAAGGGTAGATTCTCCGGTATTTGTCCTTGCACCATAGGTTACACCCCTCCAAAATAATTGGAGCTCTTGCTCACATTAGCGGCCAGTCCATAAGCATTGAGAATCCTGGAAGCATTGGTAAACCACCTTGACAGATTGTACCTCTCCTTTGCAAAAAAGTAATAGATCATCGGCAAATCGCAATTGGACTATTTTGAGCTTTGCACATCTAGGGTGGAATTTGAATTCTTTCATATGTGTCATAGTTTTCAAGCTCCTGCAAAGATACTCCATAGCTATCACGAATAATAAAGGGGACATTGGGTCCCCTTGCCTTGAACTCCTTTTGGCATCAAATGGCTTCGTTTGTTTACCATTGATCACTATTGAGTAGGACACAGTTCTGAGACATGTCATTGTCCACTTTATGAACTGTGCGGGAAAGCTTAGCTGGACCATTATCTGCTCTAAGTAATCCCACTCAAGTGAGTCATATGCCTTCTGCATATCGATCTTCAGCATACATCTTGGCGAAATTCCTTTCCTTCCATAGCCCTTTACCAACTCATGAGTCAGTAAGATATTATCTTGGATGAACCTTCCTGGTAAAAATGCAACTTGACTATTATCCACTAAGTAATCCATCACCTTTTGCAATCTCCCAGTGATTACCTTAGATATGGTTTTTTACAAAACACTGCAACATGAGATGGGTCTGTATTCTCCAATGGTATTAGGATGTTGGACTTTGGGTATCAGTATTATAGATGTGCAATTCACAGCTTTGGACATCTCGGTTATACTGAAAAACTCTTGTGTTGCTTGTATTATATCTTTGCCTATTATTGGCCATGCCTTTATAAAGAAAAGGGCATTGTATCCATATCCCCAGGTGACTTCTGATCATTGATCTCTTTTAGCGCTGATATTATCTCCTCCTTTGTGACTGGTGTTATTAGTTCCAACTGTTGTGTTCTTGCTAGTCTTGGTCCACAGCTCATTATATCTCTCCTTACTACTGATAACACAGGGTTTGATGATCCTAGAAATTGCCTATAAAATTTAATGGTTTCTGCTTCAATGTCTTCTGCAGTGTCAATTATATCTCCTGAATAGGTAGTCAACTTCCTAATTTGATTGCATTCTTGTCTATTCTTCATGCAGGAAAAATATAATCTTAGAATAAAATAATCTATAAACACTATTTTTTTTTTTGCAAAAAGAAATTAAAACCTTAATTCCCAAACAAAATTCAAACTATAGATCCAATACATTTTGATGGTATTACAGAAAGCTAAAAAACTGACAATAGACATGAAATAGAACAATGAATCAGCAACAACAGGTGTTTACAAGTTGCTTTTATTGAGAATCAACAACTAGTAGTACATCAGTGGCTGCACAGAAGCAATGTTCGTATAGCCACCACTATACTATATGATGTTGGCTATGCAAGCATTGGTTCAGCACAGCCACAGATGTACTCGTTGATTCATATAGTATGATGGTGGCTATGCAAGCATTGCTTCCGTAGTCCTTCTGTTCCCACATCACTCTTGCATCTGAGCAGCTAGTCATGTATACTGAAAAACACACAAACAATGTGGTATCTGTAGCCTCTATACACTGTCCAAACAGTTGCCTTCCATTGAGGCTCACAATAGCAAGCGCATCTGATCGGCGATCAAAGTAATCAACAAAATCATAGGATGACTTGTCCTTCCTTATGAGATTGTATCCCTCAAGGGGACCGCGAGTGCTAGAGAAAACCTCTTGAACAAGTAGTTTCGTTACTTGTGGGTTGATGTTTCCAACATACATGCACACTCCAGCAAGTATGCATGTATGTTTAAAATATTAACTAACAAGTCACATAACCACTTGTTCAAGAGGTTTTCTCTAGCACCCGTGGTCCCCTTGAGGGATACAAGCTCATAAGGAAGGACAAATCCTCTTATGGCTTTTTGGGTTACTCTGATTGCCCTCAATAGAAGGCAATTGTTTGGATAGTGTATAATAAGTTTGAGTGACATTGAACTATATATAAAGATGACCTATCATATCGTATAGTTCATTTGGAAAAATAATAAATTGCATTCCTAAATTATTTTGGAAAACAAATATATATTGACAATATGAAATATACATAGAGATGGACTACCATATTTCCTAGTTCATTGGGAAACTAATTAATGGAATTCCTAATTTGTGTTGGAATCAGATGTAATGGCCATATTAAGTATACATACACATGACCTACCATATTTCCTAGTTCATTTGGAAACATAAAAAGTTTTATTCCAAATTTTCTTTAGAATGAGATTTTAGATATAGTTGTTATTTACTTACCTATATGAGTTAAATCCTTATAATTAAACCTTTTGTTTTGGGAAAATAGTTGTGGAAGGAAGTAAATGAAATACAATAAAAGTTAATTACTTATATAAATTGTATTAGATCACTAGAAAATTAAATAGATTTGTCATAGAAATATGTGGTTCTTTTTTCACATGATAATCAAATGAATGATGATTTTGTGAATTAGTTTAATATAAAATGTCAATTTAAAACTAGTTTGACCAAACTTTTGAAAGAATCCAGGGGTCTTATATGTCCCCCAAGTTTATGATTTAAGTTGATATATCCCTCGCTAAAAAGTGATTCATATATACCCATATTGTTACATAAATGACCCAGATTTACCCTTTTTGTCTAATGTGTTTAATTTATTTATTTTTTGATATTTTATTAAAAAATAACAATCCATATATATAGGGTTATATTTTATCCTTCTCACTGTGAATTTTTTTACATCTTTGATTCAACGACTAATTTTGGTTTATTATTTAGATGGTCAAATTTATTTTTTTACCCATTGTCTTGTAAAATTTATCATAGATGCCCCAATATTTTTTTTTTCATACAAAAAAAAAATTACAACATAGCCACAAAAAATTAATTTTAAATTATTTTTTTACTTTATTCTTATGCTTCATTCACACTTTTTTATTTGTATTTCTCATATATATGTTCACACTAAAGAAAAAAAATAAGAATAAGAAACTCAAATAATGAAAAGCAAATAGATCTACTAGGAGATGTTGAAAACTCAAATTCGTCATGTCTTGGTGTCTGACATTGTTGTTTTAATTTTTCCTTGTATTTTTATTTTGGTAATTTGTTTGCTGCCCCAAACATTGGTTGTGCTTGAATTAGATTGTCTCAATCTAAGTTCAAATAGAAGGGGAAGTTTAGATTTGGATTTTCTTCTGCTATTGCCCTGTTGTGCACCTTTGTTTGTGCTTGCCTTTCGCAAAAAGATTTTTCATTTCATTTAGTTAAAATGTAAAAAAAAAAAAAAATAATATATATATATATATATATATATATCTATATAGTTGTTCAATTCTTAAACTCAATCTTTTTAATTCAACTCCGACTTACATTAGTGATTCTTCCAGTGAGGCATACCCAAGTAGAGACGTTCCTTGAAGGCTAAGGTTTTCAATTTGCAACTTCTGCAAAAAGAATTCTCTACTTCACATGCACTAGGGGGACACCAAAACACTCACAAACAAGAGTGGGCATTAGCTAAACGGCGAGATGGACTTGAAGATGTTGTTTCACCTTTTGTCCCTCTCAATATCATCCTTACTATAATCCCTACTCAAATTTCAACTCACACATGCTATTTCACAATCTTTTTACTATTCAATCATCATTTGGTATTTGGAGAGATTCTTCCATGATTCATAAGTCTATTTCCTATCAGACATGATCATTTTCTTCAGGCTACAATTATTGTGAAAAACTTCATTGTACTTACGAGCTATAATAGTTTTCCCACATCAATGATTGGACTAAAGCTACGAAATTTAGTAGATGTGTATTATTTAAATTTGGATTTATTTATGGCTCAATCATTTTTTTCATCGCAAACTTAGTGTTTAAAACAAAGTGGTGAACATTAGAAGTTCAAGAATCAATAACATTAACATTACTAGAGTAATTTTTTTATGACATTAACATTGCTATAATAGTGAAAATAATAGATTATTATTATATAAATCATTTATCTAAGATATGAATGTTAGAGTGTAAGCAAAATGTTGATCAATCAGATGATATATATTGTAATTTGTTGTCTCTTAAAAAAATTTGGATAGGAAAAAAATTTTGTTCTTATATGTATCAAAGATATATAGAAATGACATCCACTACTTAAAAAGAATTTGTATTACTAAATTTAATGAGATGATTTTTAACATATACATACACAAATTATGATCAATCTTGAAATTGTTTCTTCATTAAGAAAACTTCAGATAAATACAACATAATCATAGAAAAAAATAATCTCTAAACCCTTAAAATTTCTTCATGTGAAAGGAAAAATTGACGCTCGACAAATAGGACAATCCCTCTTCCTCAGCAGCCAGTGTTTGATGTAGTCGGCGTGATATTCATGTCTGCAACAAAGTGCCCCAATGGTCTCTTCATGCTTATATTCTGCTTGACAAATGACACAAATATCTGTTGATAAAGGGAAGACAGTATACCAAGCTTGTCCCAGCAGCCAGGTTTGGTCCTCCGGGCAGTAACCCGGCTGGTATACACCCCACAGAGGAAATTGGGTTGTGAGGTGAGTAACTATATGCAACAATCATTTTCCCATTTGGGCGCCTATTCATTCTTTTTTGGGGTGTATAAAGCCACGGAGCGATTCAGGCATCTATCTTATTGTATTGACGCAATTGGAGAAGGGTTGCGAGCTCAAACGAATAGAGTTCAAGCCGAAAGTGTTTCAAAATAGAAAGCTCCTAATGTCTTTTCTCTCTTTCGGTCGAGTGAGTCACGTGCATTCAAGTTAAAGCTAAATAAGAGATAGTAACTCGACCTTAGGCAGAGGTTTGAAATTCTCTTTCAATTGAGTTGATCACCTCCCTTCGCTAGTTAGAGTTGTGCTCTTCCTCTTCAATCTTGTGGGATTATTTATGTTTTTAGGTGCAACAACATGATGATTTCTTATTTTGACATACCTCATTGTTACTTCCTCATCTTGAAGAAGATGTGAAGTCCCTCCTCTTGTCACCAGAAAGGGGTTGATTGTTGACGGAGAATAATATGGAGGATCTCCCCAATTTTGTGAGGATGGATCTTGAAGATTGTCTACTAAAGCAATTGTCCTTGAGAGAATATTTATTGAATCATGATTACTCATGTTAGTTATATAACAACACCAGAAGATTGAGTAGGTGAGTTACTCATTGTTCAATAACACTAATTTAAAGAACAAATTAAACAAAAACTAGAAATGCTTTTGAGTTCTTGTAAGGAAAATTAGCAGCAGAAATAATGTATAATAGGTTTGACTGACACTGAACTCGTAGTAAATGTGTTGTGTAATCATGCTCTACAAATCAATTCTTCTTTGTTAAATTAGTTTCAATATGTACCAATACTTAAGAGAAGTCTAGTATCATGTTAATATCAACTGATACATGTAATCTGAATGTTAGGAACACACCTTTGTAAATATTTTGTGGAAATTCGGCCCGCCCTAAGTGTTACGCCGCAAGCCTACACCCTAAATGTGGCCGGCACTTGAGAACCATCGCTGGTCCCCAAGCAAACCCTTGGCCTAGCTGACTACCTAGCGAAAGACTTGCTCAAGCAAAATGGGAACTCCAAGTGGAAAGATTAACTCAAATTGTCTCAACAATAACTCAACTCAGTAAATGTCTGAAATGCTTAGTTAAACATAATTAAGTGACTCAAAGTCTCAAAACATCAACAAGAAAAATAGTGCAAGACTACACAACTACTAACTATCTCTGAAGCCTCTAAATACTATGATAGATGTCGAGACAAGACCCTCAACAACTTAACAAAATAGAAATAATAATATGAAGCCCTCCGGAAAGCAAGGAGGCTCACCAAAGCTAGGTGGAGTGCAAATGGTATCAAAGAAGCACATGTTGGTGACCTTGAACTCTTGTATCTACCTCATAAATATGATGTAGGTCGAATGAAATCAGTACATTGAATGTCTGAGCATGTAATGGAAAACTGGAACATAGATAACTGAGTTGATAACATAGGAAACAATACTCACCTCAGCTGAACTCCTTTATGAAAGCAACAATAAGAGATGCAATATTTAAAGTTTTTAAAATGGTAGATATCAACTCAAAATGTATAAATATACAATAACATACTATTTACTCTTATTTGGGAGATTTTCTAAACGAAAGCCATCACTATGAGCTATGTGATGATACAACATCTCGCCCACACTACCAAAATTGTTCTATACCTTTTCGGGGTATAGAACACTTCAACCGAGTTGATCCACTAATCTATGCTTAAAAGCAACAAGGAGTCATCTAAAAAGTATGATCCTTTACCCATGTTGGCTCATGGTTTATGGGGAATGTGAGTTGTCTGAACTCATCCCATATCGGTGCTCAATACTACTCCCAATAATATATGAAGTCATCCTCAAATGTATAAAACATAAATCTTTCTCAATTTGAGGTAAGTACTCAAAATATCCTCTTAAAAGAGGTAATACTTTGAAACATCTTTGAACTCATAGACTCATTTAGAAATCAGTGTTTCCCTCTTTTAAAATGTAAAAGTGTTACATTTGGGAATACTTAGTTCTCTTATACTCTTTTTCAATCATGAATAAAACTCTTCTCATTCACATATTTACTTTCTCAAGACTTAGTTCAAAACTATATTTAATTGCAAAAGAATTCTCAAAATGACTCAAAAGAATCTCTTGAACTTTCCTCTTTACTTTAATTTGAAATGTAATTTAATACATGTAGGATCTATAAGTATTAATGAATACTTTAAGAGTTAATATTGAGAAGAGAATGTAGACACGATTCGAAAGACCACACACGGATGGAATGACGCAAAGGAAAAGGACCAGGCGACCTTGGGGTACTGAGTGGTGCAGGGCACCTGGCCCTAAACTACTTACAGGAGTTTGGGTCGCACTGTTGGCATAGCATGCCAAGCCCCAAACTATTGACCAGTAGTTCTGGCGTTATGGTGGCGCGTTGCCCACCCCCGTACCTAGAATTCTAACGATTTCTTCTACTTAATTTCGGGTCCTAACTCATCTAGAATCGAGTGATTTCTTGTAAACTCTTTTTGATTCACAAATCCAACATGAATTCATAGAAATTACACAAAATTCTCATCAATAATCACAACTCCTGCTCAAGATCCTGAACCCAAGAAACTAAGGAACTTCCATTGTTGAAGAATGAAATAACAATCAAGAACCAATCAAGAATATCTTAATATAACAATTTCAGGGATGAATTGTGGATGAACGGTGTGAGAAAGAATGAGTCTGTCACTCTGGGAAACCTCACATACCTGGGAAGAAAGATGTTCTTGGTGAATTCCACAAATCTTGAAGGACGCTTGAACTTATCCCATTTTTCTCCTCTTGAAATCTCGCTCTAAATCCCTAAGTGTTTTGAAACGTGAATAGGTGATTAGAATCTGACTAAACCCTTATTTGGGTCAGGAAAAACATGTTAAGACAAGTGGGAAAAAATAATATCCTTTCCTAAAACGAATGGAATGCCTTAAATGGAGAGGATTCACTCAAACAACCATAACTTTTTACTTGGAGTTTGGAATTTAGTGAACTTGGCGGCGTTGGAAAGAAGACTCAAAGAAATTTTATTTGATAGCTCATAGGCCACCTAATTCTTTATGTGCTAAAGGATATGGTTGTTTGAAGTTGACCCAAAACTAAAATATGAAGAGTGACGTACATGAATATCTATTTAGCTCTTTCGAAGTCTGAGGTGTTACAATATCTCCCTCTTGGGAACATTTGTCCTCGAATGAGATCACACTAAGCAGAACAGGGGTGGGAGGGATCTAACAACCAAACTCAAGCACACAACATGCAATTAACACAACTTAACATATCAACTTGAAGAGTACTTTACAAAGGGTTAGTACCTTGGTCTGGAACTGGTCCGTAAAGAAAGAGATGAGGGTATGACTTCTTCATATCCTCCTCAGCTTCCCAAGTAGCTTCCTCAACAAATTGGTTCCTCTATAAGACCTTCACTAATGCAACTTTCTTGGTTCTCAACTTGCGACCTGACGATTAATAATCTGAACAGGCATCTCCTCATAAGATAGGCTATCCTTGATACCAATATTTTTAGTAGGCACAATAAGTGAAGGATTGCCCAAACACTTATTTAGCATGGATACATGGAACACCAGATGAACTGTTGCTAATTCTGAAGGTAGCTCTAACTCATAAGCTACATTGCCAACTCTCTTGGATATCTTGTAAGGACCAATGTACCGGGGACTGAGTTTCCCCTTCTTACCGAATCTCATGACACCCTTCATAGATGAAACCTTCAAGTAGACCCAATCATCAACCTAAAATTCTAAGTCCCTTCTCATAACACCTGTGTAGGATTTTTGACGACTTTGCATTGTTTTCAACCTTTCCTGAATAATTTTCACCTTCTCAATGGCTTGATGAACAAAGTCTGGCCCTATCAACTCAGCTTCACCAACCTCAAATCAACCAATAGGAGATCTATACTTTCGCCCATAAAGAGCCTCATAAGGGGCCATTTGAATGTTGGAGTGATAGCTATTATTGTAAGCAAACTCTATGAGAGGCAAGTGGTCATCCCAATTACCTTTGAAATCTATGATGCATGCCATCAATATATCCTCTAAGGTCTGAATTGTGCGCTCTGCTTGGCCATCAGTCTAAGGATGAAAAACAGTACTAAGGTTCACCTTGGAACCCAAACCTTTCTGGAAAGACTCCCAAAATTGAAAGGTGAATTATGCAACTCTATTTGGATGATTGACACAAGAACTCCATGAAAACTAACTATCTCTTGAATATACAATATGACATAATCCTCAGTTGAATTTGTAGTCTTTACTGACAAGAAATGCTCTGATTTAGTCATCTGCTCTACGATCACCCAAATCGAATCATGCTGCCTGCGAGATCGCGGTAAGCCAGTAATGAAATCCATATTATAAGCCAGTAATTAAATCCATATTAATCATCCCCCACTTCCATTCCAAAAGAGCTATGTTCTGAGCTACACCATCGGGCCTTTGGTGCTCTACCTTGACTTGTTGGCAATTCGGGCACTTAGAAACGAACGCTGCAATTCACCTCTTCAAACTACTCCACCAATAGACTTCTCTCAAGTCGTGATACATCTCTGTGGAATCGGGATGGATCGAGTATCTTGAACTATGAGCCTCTACCATGATCCTCTCTTGGAGTTCATCCACCTTCGATACATATAATATACCTTGATACCTCAACACACCATCTCCCCCTTGTTCAAAAGCTATCACCTTTTGCTTATGAACATTCGCCTTTAGCTCAAGTAAAAGAGCGTCTTTATCTTGTTTCTCCTTCACTTGGGACACCAGTGATGATTCAGCCCCATTCAACACCACAACCCCACCTTCACTGGAATCCAATAGATGAAATCCCAAACGGCCAAGTCTGTGAACTTCCTTAGCTAACTCTTTCTTGCCTTAATAAACATGAGCAATACTTCCCATGGATAACCTGCTCAAAGCATCAGCAACAACATTAGCCATACCTGGGTGATATAGGATACTCATTTCATAGTCCTTGAGAAACTTTAACCACCTCATTTGTTTGAGATTAAACTCCTTCTGACTGAAAACATACTGGAGACTCTTGTGGTCGGTGAACACATCAACATAAACACCATATAGATAGTGACGCCATATTTTTAAAACAAACACCACCATTGCAAACTCGAGATCATGAGTTGGGTAATTTTTCTTGTGAATCTTAAGTTGTTTGGAGGCATAGGCTATAACCTTACAATTCTGCATCAATACACAACCAAACTCTGGACGCATCACAATAAACAATAAAGCCTTTTGTACCCTCTGGTAGGGTCAACACTGGAGCAGTAGTCAACCGAGTTTTCAACTCCTGAAAGCTTTTCTCACAAGCTTCAGACCATTGACACTTAGCCATTTTCTAAGACAACTTAGTCAACTGGGACGAAATAGATGAAAACCCATCGACGAACCTTATGTAGTAATAAGCCAACACTAAGAAACTTTTTATATCAGTTTGAGATGTAGGTATGGGCTAATTCTGCACTGCTTCAATCTTTTGAGTGTCAACTCAAATTCCTTCTCCAAATGCAATGTGGCCTAAGAATGCCGAGGACTCAATCTAAAACTCACACTTAGAAAATTTGGCATACAATTCTCGATCTTTGAGGGTCTGGAGGACAATTCTGAGATGACTAGTATGATCCTCCTCATTCCTTGAATAAATCAGTATGTCATCAAAAAATACGATGACGAACATGTCAAGATACTACCTAAACACTCTGTTCATAAGGTCCATGAACGTTGCAGGAGCATTGGTCTAGCAAAAAGACATCATAAGGAACTCATAGTGACCATAACGGGTCCTGAATGTTGTTTTCAGGATGTCACTTTCTCCTACTCTCAACTGACCAAGTTTGTTTCACCCCGAGCTTATACTCTGGGCGTGGCCGACACTAGAGAACCATTGATGGTCCCCAAGCGAACCCTTGGCTTGGCTGACTACTTAACAAAAGACTTACTCAAGCAAAATGGGAACTCCAAATGCAAATATTAACTCAAATTGATTCAACAACAACTCAGCTCGGTAAATGTCTGAAATGCTTAGTTAAACATAAATAAGTGACTCAAAGTCTTAAAACATCATCAAGGGAAATAGTGAAAGACTTTGCAACTACTAACTATCTATGGAGCGTCTAAATACTTCGATAGATGTCGGAACAAGACTCTTGACCAACTTAACAATACAAAAATAATAATGTGAAGCCCTCCAGAAAGCAAGGAGACTCACCAAAGCTAGTTGGAGTGCAAATGGTATCAACAAAGAGCCTGTTGATGACCTTGAACACCTATATCTGCATCATAAATAAGATACATGTCGAATGACGTCAGTACATTGAATATACGAGCATGTAAGTGGAAACTGGAACATGGATAATTGAACTGATAACATGGGAAACAATACTCACTAAACTTCAATATGAAATCAAAAATAAGAGATGCAATCTTTGAAGTTTTTAAAACGGTAGATATCAACTCAAAATGTATAAAGATACAATAACATACCCTTTACTCTTTTATAGGAGATTCTCTAACCGACAACCATCACTATGAGTTATGTGATGACAACGTCTCACCCACGCTGCCAAAACTGTCATATACATTGTCGGGGTATAGAACACCTCAACTAAAAGGGTCCACTAAGCTATGCTTAAAAGCAATAAGGAGTCATCTAAAAGGTACTATCCTTTACACATGTTGGCTACATGGTGTATGAAGAATGCGAGTTGTCTGAACTCATCCCCATATCGGTGCTCAATACTACTCTCAATAATATATTAACTCATGCTCAAATGTATAAAACATAACCCTTTCTCAATTTGAGGTAATTACTCAAAAGATCCTCTTAAAAGAGGTAATACTCTAAACGTCTTTGAACTCATAAGCTCATTTAAAAATCAATGTTTCCTTCTTTTGAAATGTAAAAGTGTTACATTTGGGAATACTTTGTTCCCTTATACTCTTTTTCAATCATGAATACAACTCTTCTCATTCTCATATTTACTTTCTCAAGATTTAGTTCATAACTATAGTTAATTGCAAATGATTTCTTAAAATGACTCAAAAGGACCTCTTGAACTTTCCTCTTAACTTTACTTTAATCTGAAATGTAAATTAAGACATGTGATTAGGACATGTAGGACTCTCAAGGATTAATGAAGACTTTAAGATTTAATATGAAGAAGAGAACGTAGACACGATTCGAAATAACACACACAGATTGAAGGACTAAAAGGAAAAGGAACAGGCGATCCTGGCGTATTGAGTGGCGCAGGGCGCTAGGCCCTAAACTACTGGCAGGAGTTTGGGGCGCACCGTTGGCGTAGCACACCAAGTCCCAAACTACTTATCAGTAGTTCTGGCGCATCGCCCCAACCCCTGTACACAGAATTCTAACAAATATTTCTACTCAATTTCGGGCCCTAACTCATCTAAAATCGAGTGATTTCTTCTAAACCCTTTTTGATTCACAAACCCAACATGAATTCATAGAAATTACACAAAATTCTCATCAAGAATCACAACTCATTCTCAAGATCGTCAACCCAAGAAACTCAAGAACTTCCATTGTTAAAGAATGAAATAACAATCAAGAACCAATCAATAATCTCTTAATATAGTAGTTTCATGGACAAATTGTAGATGTACGGCGTGAGGACGAACGAGTCCATCACTATGGGAAACCTCACATACCTAGAAAGAACGATATTATTGGTGAATTCCACAAATCATGAATAACGCTTGAACTTAGCCCTTTTTTCTCCTCTGAAACCTCGCTATAAATCCCTAAGTGTTTTGAAATGTGAATAAGTGATTTAGAATCTGACTAAACACTTAATTGGGTTAGGAAAAACGTGCTAAGACAAGTGGGAAAAAGGAAAAGGCCAAAATACACTTTCCTAAAACTAATGGAATGCCTTAAATAGGAAGACTTCACTCAAACAACCATAGCTTTTTACTCGTAACTTAGAATTTAGCAAACTTTTCAGAGTTGGAAAGAGGAATCAAAGACCTTCGATTTGATAGCTCATGGGCCACCTAATTCTCTATGTTCTAAAAGATATAGTTGTTTGAAGTTGACCCAAAACTAAAAGTTGATAGTGACTTACACGAATATTTATTTAGCTCTTTCGAAGTCTGAGTTGTTACACTAAGAAGGTTAAAATATAAGACATATTAATTCTCTACAATGAGGAATTATCCAGATCTGCAAGTTGCTACTCTGAGGAAATAAAACAAGCATAATTTTTTTCGGAATTAGCATGTATCTAAGAAATACAAATATCATACATCGATGACTACTATTGAATGGAAAGACATGCCAATTTTTGTCGTTGGAAATTATCACATCATCCAGGCTAGTCATAACTCAGAAGATTGAAGTATCAAAATTGACCCCTTTCCGCAACCAAGACACTCATTCACATGGACATTTAACATTACCCAAGAAAGAATCAAAATATGCATTACAACTAGAAAATGTTTTTTAGTGTTTGGTG
Source organism: Solanum raphanifolium (assembly GCA_036250405.1). NCBI lineage: Eukaryota > Viridiplantae > Streptophyta > Magnoliopsida > Solanales > Solanaceae > Solanum > Solanum raphanifolium. The sequence goes on along the minus strand of JAJOOE010007721.1, from coordinate 4,667 downwards.
TGTGAATTAATTTGATGGACGTTTTATTTGGAAAGGGACGCACTTGGCAAGGGACTGTCCCAGAATTGAAAGGATCACTGTATTACTTGCGAGAAATGAAAAACTAGAGGAACATCAAGAAGAAAATGAGGAAGTTTCTTCTTATTGTGGTCCAATGGTGCTCATTAAAGGTGTGGATATTGATGTTTCATTGATGACGAAGGATTCAAGATACAATAGTCATGCTGAAGCAGCTCGAGCTATTAAGATGGGAAATTCCTGAAACCTTTTTGGTAAACATGTTAAGTGCTCATGGGGAAGCAACCCAACTTCACCAGGAAGCAACTCCAACCCTCTACCACATCATGCTATCAGAGAACTCCCCGATATTATAGCCATGGATCTTGCAACGTACGAGAGGAAGTTTGTTTTGGCTAAGATAGATATTGGTGGCTACACAAGCATTGCTTTTGCACAGTCATCTTAGCCAAATCAAGCTGTCTCTCATACTGTGCAAGATTCATGGCTGAAATACCGGGGAGTTGTCCGATAGTAGGAGGTGGTAGAGGGTTGTAGATGCTTTATGGTGGAGTACAGTTGCTTCCCCACGAGCACTTAACTGGCTTACCAAAAAGATTCGGGCATTTCCAACTGCATTGCTCGAGCTGCTTCAGCATGACTGTTGTATCTTGAATTCTTCATAGACTATCTTCTACATGAATTGCCCTCAAGAGCATATCTGTTGAATCATGATCACTCTTGTTAGTTATACCAACACCATATCAGGGATGAGTTTGTGAGTTACTCATTGTTCAATAACACTAATTTATAGAACAAATTAATTAAAAACAACGTTGCGATTTTTTTTGAGTTCTTGTAAGGAGCACAAGCAGCAAAAATATTGTATAATAAGTTTGAGTGACATTGATCTATAAATAAATATGACCTACCATATCTCATAGCTCATTTGGAAAAATAATAAATTACATTCCTAAATTATTTTGGAAAAATAATAAATTGAATTCCTAATTTTTTTTGTAAAACAAATATATTGACAATATGAAATATACATAGAGGTGGACTACCATATTTCCTAGTTCATTGGGAAACTAATTAGTTGCATTCCTAATTTCATGTGTTGGAATCAGATTTAATGACAATAAATATGCGTAGAGATGACAACCATATTTCCTAGTTCATTTGGAAATATAATAAGTCTTATTCCAAATTTTATTTGGAATCGGATTAATTTATATAGTTGTTATTTGTTTGCGTAAATGAGTTTAATCCTTATAATTAAACCTTTGGTTTTGGGAAAATAATTACGGAAGGAAGTAAAGTGAAATACAGTAAAAGTTAATTACTTATATAAATTGTATTAGATCACTAGAAAATTAATTAAATTATTCATAGAAATATGTCGTTCTTTTGTCACATGATGATCAAAGGAATGATGATCAGCGAATTAGTTTAATATAAAATGTCAATTTAGAACTAGTTTATCAAAATTTTAAAGAAATCCAGGGGTCTTATATACCCCCCCCCCCCCAATTTTGCGATTTAAGTTGATATATTCCTACTAAAAATGTGATTCATATATACCCCTATTGTTACATAAATGACCCAAATCTACCCTTTTAGTCTAACGGGAGTGAAAAAAAATATGTGTGATAAGAATCAAAATTATCTTTTTTCGCTTCCGTTAGATGAAAAGGGTATATGTAAGGAACTTTTATGATGATAGGGGTATACGTGAGCCACTTTTGTAACAATATATGTGAGCCCTTTTAGAAAGGGTATATCAACTCTCAATTGCAAAGTTGAGAAGGTATATCTGACATTGTCCCTATTCTTAATGTTGAGTTTTTGCCCTAATTTTCTATCGTAATTGGATTTCCTTTTCCTAAAAAAACATAAAGTTTTCATATTTGGCTAGTACTTTGTCTTGTAGGAAAAGTTTATGACTATAGATTGAGCTTCATTCATTCTAAATGGCCGCATCCACAATTTTCTTAGGAGGAAATTTTGTGAGACACAAATATTACGTTATCACTTGTGCGAACCCATTTTTATTCCAAGTGACTTTGTAAGGTTATTTCTCTGGATCTTTTGTATTCTCTTTTATACATAGCGTCTTTCAAAGTTTGGTTTGCTAGATTTTGCATGACACTTAATTATTTCAGTCCTAACTAGTCGTATATGACTAAGGTTAAAATGGGTATTTGTCTTTCTAGGTTCAGTTTTAGCCGCAATCTATTTGACAATAATGAAAAAAATGTTTTTGAGAAATTTTATGAGAGTTACTCTATATGCAAACATATATTTAATGCCACTATACACCTTGACACATACAAGAATAATTTGTTGTTGGGTTTTAAAAGGTGTGAATGAAAAATAAAGAGTTGTGAATTTTATGAAGAGTTGTGACTTTTATGAAAAGTTGCGACTTTTATGAAGTGTTGTGACTTTTATGAAAAGTTGTGACTTTTATGAAAGGTTGTGACCTTTTCGAAGGGTGGTTACTTTTTCGATAAGGCACAATAAGCATATGTTCACTTTACCCTTTGTTGTCTACAAATAGAGGGACTTCCTCTCATTTTAAAATAACCAATTTTCTGGACTTCTTCTACTACTACTAAATTTAGTATTCTAAGTGTTCTTTATTGCCGTTGACTGGTTCATTGACATTGTCGTTATAAGTACTGATACACTGGTGAGTAAGATCGTTCTAACCTGGGAGGATATATTTCATTAACCTCGGGTACATGAGGGAAATAATTTCCATAATGGGACACTGTGCATTTAGTGGGCTCGATTTTCTTCTTTGATAAAAATATTTTGTATATTGTTTCTGATTCTATTTTCTCTGCTGGTTTTAATTTTCTAGTTTGAAAATACTCTTTAAACTTTGTTGTTTCTTATCAATTTCTTCGAAGTTTTTGTTCTAAGTATCTTAAGAATATAGGATGAACAACAATCTTAAAGATATTATTATACTATTGGTATTTGTTGTATTCTACTGATTGAGGGAAATAGATTATGGAAGTAGAAGATTAATGCACTACTTCTACAGATTTTGATGCCTTGTTTAGCAAGGTCAAAGTGAGAATGTACCAGAAGAATTGGTGGTATTTCGGTTAAAGATTACACCAGGTAACCTTCTTATTATTTATCTAAGAAGGAAAATAGTTTCTAAAAATTAACTCTTTTGATATTTATCATGTATGTCTTTGGAAAAAGATCCTCAAATCATATGTTTTTTGAATGAATTTTTCTTAGCAAATAGTGTTGCCTTTAAAATTCATTAGTTTGCAAAATGATATATGCATATTTTAGTGTGATAAGATAGTATGTCAAAGTGTTATAGTTGGAAGGCTATTTGAAAAGAAAATCATATCTTGATAATCTAAGAATATGTTTTATTCTGTTTGGACACTAAAAAACTTTTGTAGTTTTGTACTCCGTGTGAAATTTGATTGTGTCTGATTTTTGTAGATTAAAAAACTTTTGTAGTTTTTTACTCTGGATAAATTAGACTGCACAATTGGTTTGAAGAATATGAAAACTTCACCTAATAAGTCACTATTGTACTTTTGGTTTTCTACAAATTTCATTGTCAAAATAGAAATAAATTGTATAAATTTTTTGTCTTTATTGTTAGAATTCTAAATATTAAGTGGTATGTACTCTAATTGTGATAGAAAAAAAAGACCAGTGACAAGGGAATTGAAGCACTATAATTCTTTGGGAAAAGGGTCTGAAAAGTACTCCAACTTTGGCCGAAATTGTTGTTACCATACCAAACTTTTTGGAGGACCTTTTACCCCTCTACACTATTTAATAGTGTATTTTAAAGGTATATATGTGCCCACGTTACTATTTATAATTATGCAATATTTATGATGTCCACGTGAGCACATATATACCTTTAAAATACACTATTAAATAGTGCAGGGGGATAAAAGGTCCTTTCCAAAGTTCAGTATCATAACATCAATTTCGGCCAAAGTTCGGATATATTTCAGACCTTTTTCCCTAATTCTTTTGTAGAATAATATTTCCAAAAGGAGTTTCATATTGTCAATGACATTTTGACAAAATGGGAAAAAATATGTGGAAAAACTATTTTCAAACCCACAAAATTCTTGGAGTAAATTTGATACTAGTTTTTGGGAACATGCGTTGCACGTTTGTCCCTTATTATTATTAAATTTCTATATGCTGAAAAGTTGAGTTATAAAATAGGAAATTCTGAAATTAACAATAGTAGTTTTACCATTTATATTTTATTCACTAAATAATAAAAAATATACTATGAAGAAGAACATTAAATAGATGATATACTCGAGCATTTTTTGTTATTCTTTATTGGAAAAATGCACAAGTACCCCCCCAGCCTATGCCTAAAATCCCTGAGACACACCTAACCTTTACTAAGGTCCTATTACCCCCCCCCCCCGAACTTATTTTATATATAATTTTCTACCCCATTTCGGCCTACGTGGCACTATCTTGTGGGCCCTGCGTGTGTTGATAATTTTTTCAAGGATAGTGTCACGTAGGCCGAAAAGGAGTAGAAAATTAATTAAAAAATAAGTTCGGGGGGTAATAGGACCTTAGTAAAGGTTAGGTGTGTCTCAGGGATTTGGGGCATAGGCTGGGGGGGGGGGGTACTTATGCATTTTCCC